>JANAVB010033817.1:13407487-13609987 GCA_029216955.1 Iris pallida | reverse complement strand
TTGATTCTGTTACATTCTTCAGATACTAGATACGATAAGAACATATACTACACCATATGTACAGAACATAGATGATTCACACTAATGTATGCTAGAATGAATCTTGGGTTGTGTTCTAAGCCATCCGTTCTCACACTTGGCAAAAAATCGAATTTTTATACTTTATCGGCTTTCGAAAATGTACTCAAATTACATGATGGTTCCTTTAGTTAGCTTGCTTATGTTACAATTATATTATTTGTGACTATCGATCTTACCAGATGGTACCCATGACCCGAGGAACGGCACGTCGTTTGAGGGAAACAGTGAATGCTGAGGTGGCTCCCCCTACAGTTAAGGAGGAAGTGGCACCGGTTGCTAGTGAGACCGGGAGTTCTATTCATCCAGCACCGGTAGCTAGTGAGACATGGAGTTCTATTCATGCAGCACTTGCAAGGGACGATATCTCTCATCACGCCAAAAATCTCACTTTTTCGAGGTGATTGCATGATCGTATCACTGAGCGTTTGCGTGAGCTGCGTGGTTCTCATTAGCTATTAGTACTTATTTGTATTGGACTATTTGTATTGGGTTGTTTTTGTATTAGACTATTTGTATTGGACTACATATATGAATTAGTACTGTGTCAATCTCTGGATTGTATTGGACTACGATATGGTGATCAGGACATAGTCCCTGCAGCCATTCAACTGGCGAGGCAGAAACTATGTATCCGTAGATAAAGTTGACTGTCCTTCGACCCTCATCCCTCGGCAATGATGATACGACAACCTATCACTAGAGGATACTCTGAGAGATCCATCTGAGTAGGACGTATACTCTGAGAGATCACCTTTACAAGAATGATATCAGTAGTGGGATTGAGTGCTGGAGGAGATATTATCAGAGTATACGTCCTACTCAGATGGGTCTCTCACCGTTACTATTTTTCTGACAGCAAGGTGGATGTGCTCCGTCAACAGATTCTTGCTCCGAGCCAAAACTTTGGCCCGGAGCTCAAGTGGACATCCTTCGTGTAGAGCTCGAGTGAGAGGTTCCTGACAGCATGGTAGTCTCCTTTGTCATAGTATCCGTGCTCATCCCACATTGGTTGTAGGACGAGCACGGATACTTTAACAAAGGAGACCACCATGCTGTCAGGAACCTCTCACTCGAGCTCTGCACGAAGGATGTCCACTTGAGCTCCGAGGTAAAGTTTTGGCTCGGAGCAAGAATCTGTTGACGGAGCACATCCACCATGCTGTCAGAAAAAATTAGTAACGGTGAGAGACCCATCTGAGTAGGACGTATACTCTGATAATATCCCCTCCAGTACTCAATCCCACTACTGATATCATTCTTGTAAAGGTGATCTCTCAGAGTACGTCCTACTCAGATGGATCTTTCAGAGTATCCTCTCCGGTTGGGTTGTGTTCTGAGCCATCCGTTCTCACACTTAAAATACATATGAATTAGAACTGTGTTTTGTATTTTCGGCGAACCCAGGGATTTGATTCTGTATTTTGGTTTCTATATTTTGGCTTCAGCTCTATTTGCATTAATCTACAGTACGACATGGTGATCAGGACATAGTCCCTGCAGCCATTCGACTGGCGAGGCAGAAACTATGTATCCGTAGATAAAGTTGACTGTCCTCCGACCCTCATCCCTCGGCAATGATGATACGACAACCTGTCACTATATCTTATATAGTAGTAGATGATGTCTTAGTATTACATTATGTGAGTTCATCTTGATTCTGTTACATTCTTCAGATACTAGATACGATAAGAACATATACTACACCATATGTACAGAACATAGATGATTCACACTAATGTATGCTAGAATGAATCTTGGGTTTTGTTCTGAGCCATTCGTTCTCACACTTGAAGATAAATCGAATTATAACGACGGATATTAGGTTACTCTTCAGGATAATTGATGTCTATTTTATATTAATTTGGTTTGGTCTATATGATTCTTGGATAATTGGTGTGCATTAAATTCGTATGTGCATATTTGGTCTATGTGATTGTTGGATAATTGGTGTGCATTATATATTGGTTTGGTTTATGCATATTTTTGTGAACAGAAAAAGTGCTGCAATTTTTTTTCAAAAAAATTCTCAGTTACCGACGGACTAGTGACCGGTTAGCGACGGATATTTCCTGCTCCATTTGCATTAGTCTACGGTACGACATGGTGATCAGGACGTATAGTCCCTGCAGCCATTCGACTGGCGAGACAGAAACTATGTAGCCGTAGATAAAGTTGACTGTCCTCCGACCCTCATCCCTCGGCAATGATGATACGACAACCTATCACTATATCTTATATAGTAGTAGATGATGTCTTAGTATTACATTAGTGAGTTCATCTTGATTATGTTACGTTCTTCAGATACTAGATACGATAAGAACATATACTACACCATATGTACAGAACATAGATGATTCACACTAATGTATGCTAGAATGAATCTTGGCTTGTGTTCTGAGCCATCCGTTCTGATCAAGCATCTTCCTTCTCATCTCCTCCACCATGGCTCTGAACCCATCTGCTCCTCCCTACTTCCCTTCTTTTTATTTGACTCTCTCAGCCACATATGATATCCAGCTCAAGTGTAGAGTCGGGGAAAAAGAAGTGGGCAGGAAGAGGAGGGGGAAGCAGCACAGCCGGTGGCACGACCCGGAGGAAGTACAGAGTTTTTCTTCAACAGCCGTAGGAGAACTATAAGGATATATCTTTTCACAACATGTCATGTGGAGGAGAGGAGAAAGAAGATACTTGATCAGAACGGATGGCTCAGAACACAAGCCAAGATTCATTCTAGCATACATTAGTGTGAATCATATATGTTCTGTACATATGGTGTAGTATATGTTCTTATCGTATCTAGTATCTGAAGAACGTAACAGAATCAAGAAATCCAACACTAATGTATGCTAGAATGAATCTTGGGTTGTGTTCTGAGCCATTCGTTCCCATACTTGGCAATTAAGCCATTCGACTGGCGAGGCAGAAACTAAGTACATCCGGCCTATACCAGCGGATCCACCAATTACTGCACGATAGGCTCAACGACTCCAGTTACATCCGGTTATTGGTGAGTACATGATTACATAGTAATTCTGTTAGTCTTGTGATACAAATTTTACTCTCTCATGCTACCAACGTCACAACTTTTCCAGTGTTGCTCCCTCTAATGATGATGAACGCAAAAAACCAACATCACAACTTTTATAATTTGAGTAAATTTCTTTACCCTATATGAAAATTTCTGTTGTCAGAAAGATGGCTCCTAGGACTCGTCGAGGTGGTAATGCTAGTCGAGGAAGGGGTCGAGGCAAGAAACCCTTGGAGGTCGACACGGAGGAAGTCTCCGTCGTCAAACAAGAGCCGGTGACTGTTAAGGAGAAGGTGTTACCAAAGGTCGAGGTCAAGGAAGAACCGATGACCATCAGGGAAGAGATTGCTCCCAAGCTTGAATTTAAGGATGAGCCACCGTCAGAGAGTAGTAGCATCGGGACCGACCCTCCTGTCCCTACAGAAGACCTCAACCAGATTGAGCCTTCGTATGTAAAGTGGCTGATAGAATGGTACATGCCTCAACGCAACTATGATCCCTGGCTGTGAGGATTCATCGTCTGACTTGTGGTCTTTGTTGAGGCCAAAGTCGATTTTCCTATGTGTTTTGGAATATTTGTGGAAATTTTGAAATATTTGTGCTATGATCGGATTATAACGACGGATATTAGGTTACTCTTCCGGATAATTGATGTCTATTTTATATTAATTTGGTTTGGTCTATATGATTCTTGGATAATTGGTGTGTATTAAATTCGTATGTGCATATTTGGTCTATGTAATTCTTGGATAATTGGTGTGCATTATATATTTGGTCTATGTGATTGTTGGATAATTGGTGTGCATTATATATTTGTTTGATTTATGCATATTTTTGCGAACAGGAAAAGCGCTGTAATTTTTTTCAAAATATTCTCAGTTAGCGACGGACTTGCGACCGTTGCGCGACGGATATTACCAGTTTCCGACTACTTGTCGACGGCTAATCCGTCGCTATCTGGAGATTTGAAAATGTTTCCAGGTAGCGACGGGTGGTCGACGGAATATCCGTCGGCATAGCATATAGTTCGACGGAATAGCGACGACCTATCCGTCGCCCTTTTCTGGATATACCAAGAATTTCCAGAACATGGTCGACGGATAATCCGTCCCTATTGCGTCGACAGATATCGACGGAATAGCGACGACTGTTCCGTCGCCATGCTGCTGGAAATGACAATAATTTCCAGAACCTGACCGACGAATTTTTCGTCAGAAAACCGTCGCTAATCCGTCATTTGTTATCGAAGGCGTCGACGGATTAGCGACGGCATGATACACTCTGATACGCTATTACGACGGGTTACCGACGGAACTTTACGTCGCTATTGTCTACACAGTTCAGTACTTAATACTTGAAATGGACGATAGTCCGTCGAAAAGTGGTCGCTATTGCTTCGTATTGTTAAGTCGACAAAACGTCGCTATTCCGTCGCATGACGACTATGTAGCGACGGACAGTTATTAGCGACGAGCTGATTGCCGACGGATTGTTTTGGCCAAAATCCGTCAGTTATCGGTCGCTAATAGGAATTCCCGTCGGACTGGCGACGGATCCGGCCGTCGCTAAATCGATAGATTTTGGTATTGCGATGAGTCAACACTTTGTCCAAATTTGACCAAATCCAAACTAGAGTTGACCAGTTGACCAAAAGTCAACTATTGGTCAAAATTTGACCAGTTTGACCTAGGGTTGACATAGAGTTGACCAGAGTTGACCAGGGTTGACCAGTTGACCAAAAGTCAACTGTAGGCCAACTCTTGACCCCGTTTGACTTGTTTCGACTTGTTTTGACTTGCGATGACTGGTATGACCTAGAGTTGACTTAGATTGACTTGATATAACTTGATTTGACCTAGATTGACTTGACAGACTTAGTGTGACTCAGTGAGACCTAGTTTGACCTAGATTTTTATATCATTCATTATAAATCATTCTTAATTTTGTTAAACCTAAATTAACATGCAATATCTCATCTTTAGGTTTCTGATTACCACTCTGAGCATTGATATACCCTACAACTCAGGACAGCAGACGAGTACATTCACTGATAGTTTTCATTGTCTTGATATCTGCTATATCCGATTCAGTTGTAGTGTCTTACTCGATTCCAGTCACGATAGTTCACGGACTAGTATACGTTGGATCATGACATGAGATGTTGTTCCTGGATTTTCTTGGTATATATGTATATTTCCTGTCTTGTTCCCTGTACTTGTATAGACACCGATTCCTGAGAGGGAGTAGCTATCCTCTTAGGGAATCCCGTGCCATGACGTGTCATGTCCAGGTCCATTATACTACTCGGGGATGGAGAATTATTAGGGGTTATGTGATCAAAGCTCCATGTCCCTATTTTGCTTGCGCTACTCTCACCTCACGTAGGGTGTAGCAGATACCTCCATGTCCATGTTATCCAGGTTGGCCGGCATGACTTTTCGTTGAGGTCACCGCGGATTGCCGGGCCAAGTGGATAACCCTACCATGATTCCCTTGCCGATCACATAACGCTCTAATAATTCAAGGCATATTTTATATTTACTTATCTTATCATATATCATGTTCTGTTCTACATTCAGTACTTTCTCACCATGCTATGATATTCATTTACTCACATGTTCTATATGTCTTTATATTGTACCTTGATTGGAGACTAAGTTCTGCTCGGAAGAAGGGTTACAACCCCAGTCCTTGTTTGGTTTAAGGGTTGTAGCTCAGCTTCCGAACGGTTCCCAAGTCTTCATATATCTTTGTCTTATAGTTCATTATACTGTCTCTTATAGAATTTGTCAATTCACATGGAACTGTTGTTAGTGCTTGTACTTGCTCATTTTCCTGACAGGATACCGTTATGATATATTACAGATGACTCTGAGGCAGACTGCTCGACCTATTATGGGCTCGAGCTAGATGGAGTAGTCCCGGACCGTGGCCTTATAGTAGAGCCACTAGACTTTGTACTCCCAGAGTAGTGTAGCTTAGCTAGGTTTGACTGGACTGCGATCCAGCTAGCATTATCAGACTGTAGCTCCTATGTTATATTTTGAGACCCTGGGATGATGTATATATATATCTAGGCTTGTGTTGGATCTTGGACTTATTCCCTTTTCATCTATCATATGTTTTCTTCTGTGCTATCTACCTTAGTTTTATTCTGTGATTGAGACTGTATTGCTATGTCACCTCTACTCGGAGTGTATATACTGTACAGGTACCTTTATATTGTTAGTCTTAGTATTTACAGACCTTATATACAGCGTTCTACCGCCGATACTGCGGCGTAGGCTGGACGTACCCACGTGCTCGTGCCCCTCATAAGGGTGCGGGTCGTGACAGTTGACTAACTTGGTTTACTTTGGACAGAGAAGACCGGACGGTAAGTATGGGTAAGTCGTGCATGTATTTCCATACAAACACTTGAAATCGGTAACACGAGATAGGTTATGAAATATGCCATGAAACTGATCCTAAGGCATGATTAGAAAGACAATGAATGATAGACGGTGCACAAAAGTAAATAGAACGTGTTTGGTAATGATAGCATTGTGGACGAGCTAGCCTCCCCACCAGTGCATAACAATGTACTGATAACCCCACATATTTCTTGTAGGGTACAGGAGACATCGTCGGGTGCAGAGCTTTCCTTCGAACGTGCTAAGGCACGGAGCTAACTCTGGAGCGTTGCAAAGGAACTGAAGCACCATATACATGACATAATGTATCGGAACATCGCCATGAATCATTCCATCTTGTTAGCCACTTGGCACGCCTTTCATGTTTCAGAGAGAGCTTGAGAGACTTGTAATCTCGGCCTAGCGCCGCTTGTAAACTTCTTGAATATAAAATAAAGAGATTGAATTTGTTCCAACTTGTGTTCATTTACTTTCCGCTGCAAATGTGGACACTCTGTGCGACTCTGTGGCCTAGCTCAAATCGGCCGTTTCTGGACTTGGCCTTGCATGAGAGCAACTTAGTCTCGTACGGCATCACGCCTTAGCGAGGACGATCGCTCCTACGGGAGCGGGGCGTGACACTTTGTGCCTCCACCCTCACCCCATATATATAGGATGAGAAAAACCTATTTTAGGTCATAATAGGATTTCTTAAATATGAAGCTCTCAAATAAGAATCCTACTACACCTAAAATAGCCCATCAACATCTTATTTTAGATTATAATATGATCTCTTAAATAGGAAACCATCAAATAAGAATCCTATCATATCTAAAATAGCCCAGCACTAATTATGGACATCCAAATCAAATTAAATCAAATATTTAATCAGATTTGGAATCCATAAATATGCTATTACCAAATCCAGATTGGACTCCAACAATCTCCCCATCCAGTCCGATGAAAGGGTGTTGACCCCATGACTCCTCAACTGGACTCCATGCCTGTCGTCATGCGACAGAGTTCCTGCTCCCCCATGCCACTGATCTTCGATCCCCCGAGTTGCTTTGCATCATCCTTCGTCTCCAGCTCCTCGATCGACACGTCGACGCTAGCTACCATGCGTAGCACCTCTTGCACCACTGAGATCCTGCCGATATCAATAACACGATCAAGACCAAAATCCCTGACGATCAGCCTCACCGCAAGCCTCGGCTGCCTGTCCCCGACTTCTGTCTTCCACCGGAAAGTGTTAACGTTCCGACGAGCTTCTTCATCCTTGGCTGGCCCAACCAAGCAGACGGTGCGCTCCTCCTGAGATTCGAACTCCTGAACCTGCCCACCTTCGTGTATGAACTTGAAGCTCCCCCATACACACGCGTCCTCGAGCAGAACATCACGCACTGTGCATGCCGTCGATGACCCACAGCTTCCCCTGAACTGTGTGAATGATGATGCTCCCGCCTCAGATTGAGTTTGCTGCAAACCTTGATCTCCTTCCTGGCTTTAAACTGCTGAAACCGATGTCGCTCTGTGAAGCTTTGGCAAACCACCCGTCGTCAAAATTGGATCCGTAGAGCAACCCCTACCTGGAGACCGACCAGTTGTCATGGGACCGACAGACTGACCCTCAATCTTTGACTCACCACCATCCGTCGCTCTGTCTTGACGAACCGAATCCTCCGTATCCCTCAAAGTACCTAGAAGCCCCTCCTCAGCAAGTTCTCGACGATCCACCTCCTGTCGAGCACCCCTCGAGCCTCCATCCGGTGTCTGTGGCCTACCTGTACAGCTCATCGGCTTGAGCCTGTACATGCCACAACACAAATCTCCCCGAGCCAGCTGTTGGGAACCCTTCGCAAGCATCCAATCTTTGTTCCCAAACAGACTGCGGCAGCCATCATCTATCAGCCTCCCTACCGAAATCAAGTTGTAGCGCAAACTCGGTACATGTCGCACACCCTTGAGAACGAGCTTCTCACAGAGCTACGTTGTCAAGTGCACATTACCGATGCCTACAACTACAGCCGTCCCCTTGTCGCCCATCTTCACACGTCCAAACCTGCCACCGCGGTATGACGTGAAGATCCTTCTATGTGGAGTGGCATGATATGACGTCCCCATGTCCATGACCCAGTCGCCGTCATGACACATGCCACAAGGTTCCTCTGCGTCGGTTGCTGCGATAATGATATCTCCCATTGCTGTGAGATCATCCTGATCGTCCTTGCCTTTTGCCTTCTCAGCTTTGAGCTTCATGCAGTTCCTCTTGATATTACCCCTTTCGCCACAGTGATAGCAGCCCTCCTTGCGGTCCACAATCGCAAGATTCCAAGAACTCCTCATGTTCTCGTCTGTGAATTGGGTCTTCCCTTTCCGTAGGAAGTCACCAGAGCGGACTCCTGCGACGATTCCACTTGTTTGCGCCGGACCTCCTCATTCAACAAGCTACTTTTGACTGCCTCCATCGTGACAACTCCATCAGGCGCGGAGTTGCTCACCGACACCACCAACGTCTCCCAGTTTTCCGGCAGAGAACTCAAAAGTAGTAGGGCCTGAAGCTCATCATCAATCACCATCTTCATCGCAGACATTTGATTGATGATACCCAGAACCTCGTTCAGGTGTTGTGCCACTGGGGCACCCTCCGTGTACTTCGAGTTGACGAGTTGGCGAATAAGAAATACCTTGTTGCTAGTCGTCTTCCTTTCGTACAGCGAATACAGCTTCTCCCACAATGCTTTTGCTGAACTCTCCATGGACACGTGGTGAAACACCGAATCATCTAACCATTGGCGGATGAATCCAATGGCCTTCCGTTCCAGTCGTTTTCAGTCTTCAGCAGCTTTGTCCATTGGCTTTGCGTTGTCGCCCTCCAACGGACCATGCAAGTCCTTGCACCAGAGTAGATCCTCCATCCTTGGTTTCCAAATTGCCCAGTTTTCCCCTGTGAGAGTGATCATACGAGTGTTCATCTGCTCCGTAGACATGGTTGCCAGAACCTCCAAAGCTCTGATACCAGACATTGGGAATCGGATAAGCCCTCTTGCGCTCCGATACCGTGTCTGAGACGTTGCCGCAGCGGAAACTTAGGCCAACCCACCTGAAATAACCAACCCCCGTCCAACAGACACCAAGCACAGATAAAGACAAATATATGGCGGTGACTACGTCACCTGGACAAATTTCAATCTTTATAACTCAGATGAAATTACAAGATTGACAAAAACTAATGTTGAACCCTTTGGCTTAATAGGTTCAACCCCTTCACCACACTCAAGAAGAAAAAGAAAGATTACAATTGAAATCGCTCACCAACCCGTAGCAATCTCCCTAACCAAAGTTGACGACCCCTCGATTAGATCTTTTCTTCCTTCTGTCTTGGATGACGAAGTCCTAAGAGCAAAGTGCGGAACTTTCTCTTAGATTTTCTGTGGACGAGCACCTCTAGGAGTGGGCACGGGTCGGGCCGGGCCCAAATTTGTTGGACCCGGATCGGACCCGTTACTTGGCGGGACGGGACGGGTCCAAAAAATATTGGACCCGGACCGGACCCGACCCGTTTGAAACGGGTCCGAAACAGGTCGACCCGCGAGTCCAAACGAGTCCAAAAACAAGTTTAAAAAATTCTATAATAGTAAACATTTACATATGTTATATTGTCTATAAGAACAAAACAAGTCTAATGTCTTCCCAAACTTCTAGAATTTGTTTAGTAAACAATAAGATATTCTATTATGTATAGACTATAATAACAAAAAATGCTAAAAATTGATATAAAAAAATATATACTCCTAGAAACGGGTCGGGCCGGGGTCCCGTTTATTTTGACAATAGGACCCGCCCCGACCCGTTAATGTCACACGATCTGCCCCGGCCTGCCCCGTTAAATTTCAAAATTTAGGAACCGGCTTGTTTAGACATTTTACGGTTCGGGCCGGGTCGGAACCGTATGCCCACCCCTAAGCACCTCGAATCTCCACTTTTGTGGAGTGCTTTGTGCCTCCACCCTCACCCCATATATATAGGAAGAGAAAAACCTATTTTAGGTCATAATAGAATATCTTAAATAGGAAATCCTCAAATAAAAATTATACTACATCTAAAATAACCAATCAACATCATATTTTAGATTATAATAGGATCTCTTAATTATGAAACAATCAAATAAGAATCCTATTATATCTAAAATAGCCCAGCACTAATTATGGACATCCAAATCAAATTAAATCAAATATTTAATTAGATTTGGAATTCATAAATATGCTATTACTAAATCCAGACTGGACTCCAACAGTTATTACTCAGTCAGCTAAAATGGGTTCATTGGCTTCAATGTTTACTCTGTGTAGAGATGGGAATGGAAGCAAGTGTTCGTTACCAAATTCAAAAGCTTTTCTTTTTTTGAAATCTGATCTTCTAATTTCAATATCTCATAATATTTCACACTGTCAAACAAATATGAAATATTAACAAAAATATATGAGATATTGACTACTAAAAATTATAATATTATATATATATTTTTTTTCATATTTATTTGGTATTGTGGGACATTACAAAATATTGACATTAGAGAGTTCAGCACACAAAATACAATATAACAAATAAAAAAAAGTACCAAGCAATAACAAGCAGAATTTTTCTTCTGTAAAGTGGTTCTCAAATTTGTTCAAGACTTAATTCTTTAAGCAACGTCTGTATCATTTCTTCCACTCGGAAGGAACAAAATTAAAATAAAGAATATTAGAGAACGCTTATGCCAATTATCTCTAGTTCAAATGGCTAAAATAAGATGTATCCTTCTCATCTATTCGGATTCGAACCAGATTGGGAACATATTATTCATTTTCTTTAATAAATGGTGGGAGTGGGACAGTGAGCCCAAAAAAATGCCTATGAATTTTCGAATACTTATGTCAATAAATAAAGAAAATTTACAAAAAGGTATCGTAAAATGTTTATGTGGGACAATCAAAATAAATAGAGAAAATTTACAAAACTGTATTTAGATATCGTAAATTTATGAAATTGTGTTTAGATATCGTTAGGGAGGAAAGCCAATCACAGGCATCCAAGGAATATTTAAGACGCACTGGCAAATAGGTGACCAACTACAAACTAACTTTGACTAAAGGCAAATTACAATTAGCTACATCCATAGGCAAGATTACTTAAAGCAAACACAAAATATTATGTCGAACAAAGCAAAACAAGTAAAAATCTAGCTAGGAATCTATTAGTAACATCGAAATAGTAACTTTATACTTAACTCATGGTATGTCGGAGTTTTCCTTTATACAAAAGTTGTTGAACCTTTTGTTCACTCTCCGAAGCTATGTTCATTAGGGTTTGGAGAATAATCAGAGCCTTGGAAAAAAAAATGCATCCATTTTCTGTGTTGTGTTTAAATATCAAAGAAAATGAGTAAGAAAGAAAATTAATTTCCAAGAAGAAGAAAAATAAGAAAAAAAATAATTTTTTCCACCCATCCAAAGATTCAATTTGTCTCTCTAAGGATTCATTTTTTTTTTCTTCTGATTTCTTTAATTTTTTTCAAACACTGAAATATAAATTTATTAGAATTATAATTTTTCAAAGAAAATAAAATAACAAAGAATCGATTTTATTTTCTTTCCTTTCAGCGAAGCGAACCAAAGGAGACCTTAGTAATAATCCAACATTTTAAAGTAATACCCAACGTTTCTTCCCTTAACAGGGTCCATAAATGAATCATTAGGAAGTTTTATTGGTTTTGAAGTCCAAGATTAAGACAAAGTATAATTTTATGACTTTTCTTTAGTGGAGTCAAATTGATGGTGATGTTATATTTTGTCATCCTAATCCAATTGAGTGAATGATCTTTTGATTTATCTAGATAAAGGCAAAATAGGTGATGGTGCATTCTTGTTTTATTTTAAATCTATGTTTGAAGAGTAATGCTAAACAATAAGAGATATTTTTTTGGTTATTTATAAAGGTACAACTCCATTATTAGAGGATGCACAATTTTTTTTTAAAATTTACTTCCAAAATTTACTTTTAAAATTGTTAGGAGACATTATATAGTTATAACAAAATTCTCTGTTAAAATACTGCCATAATTCTGTAACAGTTATTTGACATAAAAATTTATGTTTTAGGACTGTCAGGATCTTGACAGTCCTGACTATTATTAGAATTGTCGGGACCATGACATTCCTCTATTGTCCCCAACGGGACTATGATGAATTCTAAGCTCAAAAATTATAATTTGGGGTTCTATATTTTGAGAAAACACCCATTAGAAAATTATTAACCTAAAAAACTAATAATTATTGTTTAAAAATACCTGAGAATTACATGGAACCGAAAATTTCAAAAAAAAAAAAAAAAATTAGAATTGGAAGAGGAAAAAAATTGTTCAAAAATAGAGAAGAAGATAAATAGAAAGATTATCTTGATTGGGAAGTAACATTGATGTGTGACATCTTCTAGGATTAGAAGAGGAAGAGGAAGTGAAATGGGGAGAAGAAAAGGAAGAATGGGATGTCAGGGAGAGGAGAGAGGAGAATGTGTTGCCCCCATTCAATTTTGTGGTTAGTCTCTAACAAAAAATTATAAAACCTATGATAGTTCCTATCCAGTGTTGTCCTCTAACAAAGGGGGCTGTGCATTTATAAATAACCTTTTTCATCCTAAATCCTATGCACCGGCATGCACCAAACATTGAAGGTAACTTGGTGTATGTATAAAAAAATAATGTTATTTAGTAAAAGTTTATGTATTATATTTAAACAATACATAAAAGGTATCTTGATGTACGTGTGTACAATGATGGTGCACTCTGCATTAGGGGGTGACACGTTGGATCGGGTTAGGTTCTAGTCTGGTGAGATTCATGTTTGGTTCAGGTATAGTCAAATTTGAGTTGACCCAATAGGTCCAACTTGAACATGATCTATTTAGGGTTAAACCAAAATCTTAACCATTTAGGATGAATATAAACGTGATCCCTTTTGAACTGGTCTACCCGACCATCATGTTTAATCCATCTAAAAAGGTAATGTTCAAAGTGATTTTTTTCTTCTTGACAACTTATAGCATGCTTGAAGTAGATATTTTTTTTAACTTTTTCTATACTATGTTCTTGTATTCGTACAATTCTTCATCGATTCTTAAATTTCGTAAAAAATGACTAGTTGTTAAAATTGATC
The DNA here is from genome assembly GCA_029216955.1 of Iris pallida. Classification (NCBI taxonomy): domain Eukaryota; kingdom Viridiplantae; phylum Streptophyta; class Magnoliopsida; order Asparagales; family Iridaceae; genus Iris; species Iris pallida. The sequence continues at coordinate 13,596,290 of JANAVB010033817.1, read as the reverse complement.
AAAATTTTGTTGTCAAATAATCTAATCGAATGTTAGTAGATATGTGGATTCAACTCAATTTTTGTATCGGTTTACCACCTTTTACTCGAATTGGACATGTTCCTATTCTGTCCAATTTTGTTTAGACATGACCTTGACCCGAGGATAGATCCATCACGTTTAGACATGACCTTGACCCGAAATCGATTGATTATGTCCAATCTTGTTTAGATCTCCTCTAGCATTCCCAAGTTGATAACTTAATTCGTACAATTAGTTGTGGAAGATATGAACATAAAGACATTTTGTATAATGATACAATGAAACAACAAATTAACGTTTAGAAAATTTATGGAAAATTAAATATACAACTATGCAATGTGGTGTATTCCTAAATATTGAAATGATATCTAACAACTAGTACCTTCCTCTTTTGTCACAATCATTCCCAATTTGATTGCCACTTTTATGAAATTACAAAATAGGTCTCCTCTCCTTCCTTCCAATTACCAAATTAGGACCGCAGCAGTAACTGCCGGCTGTTACTACAAGAATCCAGCGGGGAAGATTAAAAGGGGGGCAATTTCGTACTTTGATGCGAGCAGCAGAGTCGGCGTTCACGCCACGGATATAGAGAGCACCCTCTCTCTCTCTCTCTCTCTAACCCGCTGCTGCTGCTGGTCGATGTAAGAATTTTCTCTCTGCAATTTTTTGTTTGGTGTATTTTTTTTTTTTTTGCGAATTGACCCCTGGAGAATTGGGAATTTTGCAGCTGTTGGGGTTTTTTTTTGTAAAATGGCGAGGGGAGGGAGGGTTATCTACAAGAAGAGCAATCAGGGACGGAGGAGGAGGCTGGGGTTCGAGGAGGACGACGACGACGACGGGGACGAGGAGTACGTGGTGGAGGAGGACGACGAGGAGGAGGAGGAGAGCTCGTACGAATCAGATGCTCCTTCCTCCGGCGAAGCGAGCTTTGAATTCTCCGACGAGGAGGAGGAGACCAAGATCTCGCGATCGAGAGGGAATCGGAAGAAATCTAGGGTTTCGGACGACGGAAGGGAGGGTTTACCGGCCGGGAAGAAGGGGAGGCCGAGATCTTGGAAGCGGCGGGAAGAAGGGGATTCGGATTACGAGATGGAGGAGGAGGAGACCGACTTGCCGCGAGCGAGGGGGATTTGTAAGAATTTTAGGGTTTCGGACGACGAAATGGAGGATGTACCGGTCGTGAATAAGGGGAAGTCGAGATCAAAGCGGGAGGCTAGGGATTCAGATTATGAAATGGAAGATGAGGAGGAGGATGAGAACTTCTCGCCGGACGAAGATGATTGGGAGGAGGAGGATGAGGTTCTTCCGGCGCCGAGAAGGAGGGGAGCAAAGAATCTAGAGAAGAAGGCGAGATCAAGGGTGTCGAGACCGAAGGGGAGAAAGAAACGGAAGTCAGTGGGGCCGCCGGTGAGGAAGAGGTTGAGGGAATCAGCACCGAGTTCTGATGATGATTTTGTAGTGAAGGATAGGGTTTCCGTGGGGAGAGGGAAGAAGGGAAGGAAGAAGCTTGGGAGAGGAATGGCAGCAAAAGCGGAAAAAACTAATAGTAGGAAGAAGAGACTGGCAGTGGATTCTGAATCGTTGGAATCAGATTTTGTAACATCAGATGATGATTTTGTGTTGGAAGAAGATCAGGTTATGGTGAACAGAACGAAGAGTGGCGATAAAGCGAAGAAGACGGCAGGATCTAGAGGGAGGAGGAAGAAGAGTTCGGACCTGCAGTCCGGGTCTTCAGATTCAGATTATGTGATATCGGACGAGGATGAGTTAATAGAGAGGGATCAAGTTTTGGTATATAAGCAGAGGAAGGACGAGATGAAACAGCCGGCAAGATCTAAGACGAGGAGGAAAATGTCATCTGCTCATTCAAAGTCGTCAGATGCTGATTATAAGATCTTGGAAGAGGATGATTCTGTAGTGAAGGATAGGGTTTCTGTGGGGAGAAGGAAGAAGCTTGGGAGAGGAATGGCAGCAAAAGCGGCAAAAACTAATAGTAGGAAGAAGAGACTGACAGTGGATTCGGAGTCGTTGGAATCAGATTTTGTAACATCAGATGATGATTTTGTGTTGGAAGAAGATCAGGGTATGGTGAATAGAATGAAGAGTAGTGACAAAGCAAAGAAGACGGCAAGATCTAGAGGGAGGAGGAAGAACAGTTCGGCCCTGGAGTCTGGGTCTTCGGATTCAGATTATGTGATATCGGACAAGGATGAGTTAATAGAGAGGGATCAAGTTTTGGTACATAAGCAGAGGAAGGACAAGATGAAACAACAGGCAAGATCTAAGACAAGGAGGAAAATGTCTTCTGCTCATTCAAAGTCATCAGATGCTGATTGTAAGATCTTGGAAGATGATTATTTTACAACGAGGGAAGAGATCTTGGTAGACAAGAAAAAGGAAAAGATGAAGGAGGCGGGATGTAAGACGAGGAGGAAGAGATTTTCCGTTGAATCGGAGTCATCAGATTCTGATTATATAATTTCAGAGGGAGATGATTTCATGGTCGAGAATAAAATTGCGGTTGTTAAGCAGCATAAGAACAAGAAGGGGGGAAAGAGACAAACTGAACCCAGTACAAGAAGGAAAAGGTCATCTTTGGTTTCAGATTCATCTGATAATTATGACGATTTGAATTTTGAGGAGGAAGTTAGAGATCTGAGGTTAGGAGGGGGTTTGAACCAACAACACCAACTAGCTCAGCTTGTTGTGTCTAAACATAAAGAAGAGAAGGGCAAGGAGAAGGAAGCCAGTGAGTTGGGAAAGCAGGTCTGTGGGATTTGCTTGTCCGAGGAGCAAAAGGGAGTAGTTCAAGGTTTGCTGAATTGTTGTTCCCATTATTTTTGTTTTGCATGCATAATGGAGTGGTCGAAGGTGGAGTCCCGTTGCCCAGTGTGCAAGAGGAGGTTTGTGACCATCACAAAATCAGGAAGATCAGACCCGGGGTTCGGAATGAGGAAGGCTGTTATAAGGGTTGAAAAGCGTGATCAGGTATCTCTCTTTTCATTTTGTCAAAATTGAATGGATGATGTGGTATACTTCTTTATAAACTCAATTTTGATTGTCTCCTTCACGCCAGTTAGTTGACCAGAGTATAAAATCAGTGCTAACGTGTCAGCATATACTTTTGTTATGAGGGCTAGTGCTAATATACTTTATAGTGATAAATTTACTTTAAGCTCACCTGTCCATATGTCTATAGACATAAATTGAAGATGGGAGAATAACAATTGGGCTTGGTTAACGTCTCCTTGTGTATAATTGCTAATGTCATTTTTATGTATTTAGGGCATAAGAAAATCTGTGTTTAGGACATAAGAAAAATATTTTTGCTCTTTGCAGACAAAATAATTGCTTTCTCAGTATGTTTGGTTTGGATTTGTGAACCTACAGACGCATGGATCTAGTTGTTATTTGTACCCAAAAAAGATATAGCTGTTATAGCGGCTCCTAAGTTACACGCATTCCACTATCATAGCCCAGTACTGCACTACCATTTTTGATCTATTTATTGATGTGCATTATGTTTTTGTTATCCCTATGGTAACTGATAATTGGTAAGATACCGCGGGCCAAAAAGGATCATATTTGACTTCCTATTGAGCTTGCAGTAATTTCTTGTTGTTGTCTGGATCATTTGCACATGAGATGGAGGTCTATGGAATAGAATAGCCTTTTTTGGTACAGGATAGTGTTATTTATTCTTCTTGAACCTTGTAGCTGATAGTTGTCTTAATTTGGTCAATTCTCGGCACATGGAAATGGTTTACACCCTTTTCTAGTCTAAACTGACTTTCCCTTTAAATGACTGTGACTTTACTGGGAATAAGGCATCACGATAGTCCTGTATGTCTAAAAGGGCGTCCTAGTACCACGAGGCTCCCACTTATGCATGATTTGGGGAGGTTAAAGATGTACGCAACCTTATGCGGGATAGTGTTTTTTCCCCCTTTAGATGACTCTGGCTTTACACCCTTTTTTTTCCAGTTGTTTATCATTTTTTTCATTTTTTATCCTTTTTCATTTTTTTCCGGGAATATTTATATATTCACTAAACATGAGAATATAATTTTCTATGGAATTTAATTCCAGGGATTTTGATTCCCAGGAATATAGAATTCCTGGCTATGTAGTTTTCTACGTATCAAATGCCCCCTTGCTGTCATTAATTTATATTTATATGGGACTTCTAAGGCGTAACAAGTATTCTACATTTCTGTTATATGCTTCCAGACACAAAGCTTTATACAGAGTAATTATTGAGACCAAAGTGAAGCTTTATCTCTCTTAAACTGCATGTAGAAAGAAATAGTTGTGAGATTGAAACTTGACCGATCAAGTTACTTTCAGCTAATTAGTTTTAACAAACAGAACCCAGCAATTTGTAAATGTACACACAGAAGTGGTTATTTGGAAATGTATGCTTGTTCTTTACGGTCAAATTAATTCTTGAAAGAAAGAAAAATGAAGACCAAAAAGTGAATAGGCGTATAGAATGCACAAGTACATGGTACTATCAATTGAACATTAAGTTGTCAACAAGATGGCTTATGTTCAGTGTGAATCTTTGCCCTCTCGCATGGTGTCCAACTTAACAGAGAGCTACATTGGGTCTTGACCCTTTTTTCACAATCTGCTGATGTGAGGTCCAACTCTTTCAGTCTTGATGCCCAACTCTTTCAGTCTTGATGCCAATATTCCTGGCCTTAGCCAGTGGTATGTGAGACCATACTTTACTGGTCAGCAAGGTTCTAAACGGCGGTAGGCGGGTGCGTGGCGGAGAGAGTCCGCCTAGGCGGTCGATACATTTTGAATATTTTTTACTATTTTACCACAGTTTCTTGCATAATATGCGAGAGAGAATTTGATTTGGGACAATGTGTGGTTGGTAAACAAGGATCGGTTTTTTAGTAAGGTACGGAATGTATTGTCAAATATTCAATATGATTTCACAAGATCTATTTTCGTTCAAGTAACGGATTCTAGCTAATTGAACGGATCTTCTGATCAATCCAGAGATCATTTCGATTTCATTAGTGTTCCATGCATAACTAAGTTGTAGAATGATGATTTATAAAGTTTTTTTTTTGTAAAAGTGAACCATAGGCCCATAATGCTTGCAAACTCTTTTTGGCCAAAATATCTTGTTAGGTATTGCTCCGCCTAGGCGTCAGCCTACGCCGTCTCACCTCCGCCTATGCCGCCAACCTTCGTTGGCCGCCTACTCCACCGCCTACCGAAAAGCGATGCGGAGAGAGACCGCCTACCACCTAGGCGGACTAGGCGGCCGCCATTTAGAACACTGGTCTCACGACTCTCACCTCCGCCTATGCCGCTAGCCTCCGTTGGCCGCCTACTCCACCGCCTACCCAAAAGCGGTGCGAATTGAGACCGCTTACCGCCTAGGCGCCGCCTAAGCGGGCTAGGCGGCCGCCATTTAGAACACTACTAGTCAGTTGTTATGCAATTCAAGCTCATTGTCACGGATTTAGTGTTTTTGCTTACATCTCACGCCTTGCAGCGCACGTACTTCCTCATTGAATATTCGTAAGTCTTTCCCAAACGCTTAGCTAGATCGTTAAGGCGAGAATGAGAAAATTGTAGAGCAAAAGAGAGATTAGAATATTGAAAACTTCACTATACGAGAGAGAATTTACAACTTATTGGAAGGTGATGAGCAAATGAGTCTTTCACTTATTTATATGACATCAAAGGGTTTACATGAAGCTTCTGGAAACAAAATATTCCATAAATTATTCTAGGTCCTAAATATTTACAAGGAAGATTCTAGAACATCTAGAAAAATATGGAGACTTCATGAGTCTTCAAGAAGACTCCACCACATGATGGAGGATTCCGAAAGTTTGCAACAAAACCCTGTCATATGAGGGTTGTGCAGATCCATTTTGGTGAGGTGAAAAATCTTGTGCGTGATATTGTCCCTCACCTAGTTCGTCGACATCCTCGTCGACGGGTGCGCTAAGTAGGTCGTCTCCCTTTTGCTATCTTCCTTGAACTGAATGACTGAGATAGACTTCCCGTTTGATGGCTCACCTCGGGCTACACTCACTATGCACGATAAGACTTTCTGCATAAAGCCGACGACTCCCAAGTGTGGCATCGGAATCGCCTTCACCATGATTAGAAAAATCATTCCAAGTATCATCTTGAAGTCGTCCAATGACATAGTAGTGAAATTGGCAACATCCGACCAATATTCTACCTTTAGACGAACTCCCATTGCTACCCCATGCACGGGACGCACCTTCGAATTGACTGCCTTCATCTTGCTTGAATCCTTTTCCAAATGCTAGACCCAAGCGACGGACCTCTGTGTCCGAGAGGAAGTTATGAGTGGCGTCCGTATCAACCAACGCCAATGTCCTCATGCCATTGATCCTCACGTCAACGTACGTGAGCTTCCTACTCGGAGTCTTCGACACAACGGAGTTGGCCTTAACGGTGTTGAGTAAGCACAACGCTCCCATGTGCACCCCCACTTCGAACTTCTCGTCCTCTACCTTCTTGCTTCGGACGGCATTAACACGTTTGCTCCTTTTTGGCAATTCCGAGTATAGTGATTTTCTCCACATATGAAGCACGAAACTACCTGTTCGGGTTGGACCTTTTTGCGCTTTTATCTCGAATGGACCCTCCATAGGAGAGCTCTTCTTCTCTCCTCTACTATTCTCCTTGGTGGTCTTTGGCATGGCCTTGGCATCATTGTCGTTCCACATGTACTCGACGAACCTCTAGGTTGCTGCCATAGCGGCATTCAAGTCTTGCACCCTCTGTCGTTGCAATTCTCAAGCTGGCCACGGTTGGAGTCCATCAAGGAATAAGAACAAGCGATCCTTTTTGCTTATGCTAGATATTGCGAGTATCAAACTTATGAACTACGCAATATACTATTTGATTGTCCCGGTGTGCTCGAGTTAACACAAGCTTTGTCTCACCGCGAACTCACATTCTTAGGATAGAACTGAGACTTGATCTCCTTCTTGAGATCCTACCAAGTCTCAATCGAGCACAAATCGTTCTCTATTTCCGTGCACCTATAACACCACCACAACATAGCATTATCGGTAAAATAGAGTGAAGCAATGTTTACCTTCTCGGCTTCATCATCGATGTGCAACGCCATGAAGTATCGTTCCATGTTCTACAAGAAGTTCTCCGCTTTTTTGGCATCTCGTACCCCACAGAAGGATTTCGGTATGTGGGTCCTCCTCGGTGCCTATGTACTCGAAGATCCACCGTTCGCAAAGACCTTTTCCAAAATGACAACTATGGTCTTGAGTTCTCCGCAACTCTCGACCACGATCTGTAGCTTCTCGTAGGCTCGGACCTTCCCGCACAAGTCCTTAATCTCCGCACAATGTGCCTTGAGCTCTTCTGCAAGTGCGGATTGGATCTCTTGGATTTACTTCCAGAATATTACTATGGACGAAGCGACGTCACTCTCCAACCCATCGTAGAACTCCTCTAGCACGTGTTGCTTTGCTCCACGGAGCCAATGCGCATCCCTATGTCCCTCGAACCCGTCTCCAAGATCTCTTGGATTTGCTTTCAGAATATTGCCATGGACGAAGCGACGTCACTCTCCAACCTATCATAGAACTCCTCTAGCACGTGTTGCTTTGCTCCACGGAGCCAATGCGTATCCCTATTGTCCCTCAAATCCGTCTCCAAGATCTCGAGGCGTTCTACAAGACCGACAAGAGTATGTTCTGTTATAGGCTCTTTGCTCTTGCCCCCTCTTGTTGGTCTTGGTGTTCCTCTCCTTATGCGACGCAGGTCTCTCCTGGACGTTCTCGGATGTCGACATGGTACCAATCGACCTTCGCTCTGATATCCCATGTCACAGACTTAATATTTTTGCTTACATCTCGCTCCGTGCGACACACGAACTTCCTCCACGAAGATCCGTGTAAGCCTTCTCTAAACGCTTAGCTAGATTGCTAAGGCGAGAATTAGAAAAATGTGGAGCAAAAAAGAGATTGAATTATTGAAAACTTTACTATACTAGAGAGGGTTTACATCTTATTGGGTGGTGAGGAGCAAATAGGCCTCCCACTTATTTATAGGACCTCAAAGGGCTTATATTAAGCTTCTGTAAACATAATATTCTGGAATTATTCTAGGTCCTAGATAATTACAAGGAAGATCTTAGAACATCTAGAAAGATATTGATATTTCATGAGTCTTCGAGAAGACTCCACATTCTGATGGATTTCGGAAGCTTCCAACAAAATCCTGTCAGATGAGGGTTATATAGATTCGTCTCGGTATGGCGAAAAATCTCGTGCGTGCAGCGTGACATCATGGTATCCTAGAGTGTGAGTATACAATAAGGGAAAATTGATAAGGTTTGCTCGCGGACGTTGCTGGTTCATGTTTACTATAAGAAAAAGTTTCTATAGTATTCCATCCACGTGCAAGTATACTAGATATGTATATGGTTATGGAAAAGGTTGTGTTAATTTTAAGCACCAATGTGAATCCTTCGTATTGATACTAAAGAAGAAATTTTTGATACACAATGTATTATGGTTGTCGTGGATGAGGTTGCTTTTTTTTTTTTCTTTGGTATAAATGATAAGAATGTCAAGGTAAGAGTGTTTAGTGGTATTATACAAGGTTTAAAGTATCGGCCGATACCGATACGGTTTGGCATGTCCCGATTTTGATACCGACCGATACATGATATCGACATTGGGGGTCTCTTTTTTCAGTTAATTCGGCAAAAAAAAAAGAACGAAAAAGACAAATCAACAAAGGTTTAAAGCATAATAAGGTTGTAAAAGCATGTAAAAGAAGAAAATTTATCTATTGCATGTAAACCAATCGGAAATGGTGAGTACTATTTCATTTAATTTCAACACTACTAATAAATAACACTAAAAATACTTAAAATTATGCCTAAATGTAGGGATCATCATTGGCCCGAGGCTCATGGGCGCCCGAAAGGTCCGTCTGATGGGTCAAACCCGATATAGCTCGACCATTAGGGTAGTCCGGCCCGATCCATATTAGTATAAGACAGGACTTGGGCTAAGCATTCGCCCGCCCGAGCCCGGCCCAAGGCCCGACCGATACAAGCCCACCCGAATTTAAATTTTTCGTTAGGTACTGTTGAGAACTAATAAGGGATTTAGTCCCACATTGGAAACTGTAATATGAAGAGGAGCTAGACTCCCTATAAGTAGTTGAGTAGCCCATCAATAAAAAACACACAACAATTATTCTCTACATGGTATCAGAGCCATAACGGAGAAAAAAAAATTCTCCCCCTCCCTTTCCCCACCGGTAGTCCCCCCCCTCCCCCCCCCCCCCCACGCCCCACCCGGCCGTCAACCCCCCCCCCCCCGACGCCCTTACCCCCCCCCCCCCCCCCCCGATGCCCCCCTCCTTTTTTTTCTTTTCGAAAAAAAAATCCTAATTTTGAGAGAGAGATTATGTGGGTAGTTTTTCGACGACGGATGGCTGTCAAATGCTTTATTTGCACCTTCTGTTCCTAGATTACGCCCTCCGGAACAACAAATGCTTTATTTGTTTTCCGTTCTCGATCTGCAAATTAGGATCTCCATGCGCGCGCCGGTGTTGGCCATGTTAACCGCGCATTCGTAAGGTCTCTGTTGACGACTTTACACGAAGACGACGACGACGAAGCCGACGAAGCCGCCGCCGACGAATCACAGTTGAAGACGCCATGGATTCGATCAGTGGTAAACTGACAGCAGGCGAGATGAAGGCCTTGGTTGATGATATTTTATCAAAGAGATTAACCGAGGCGACCCCACGTGTGATCCATACTGATGTGGATCCGTCATCCTACAAAATGGGAAAGCTGGACAAGCTGGAGACGAAGTTGGAAGGAACGTCCAATTACTTGAAATGGTCACGACAGGCCATGCGGACGCTGAAGGGCCGTGGCTTGGTTGGCTACGTCAATGGCCAAACCAAGGCGCCAGATGATCCCTCCTCCAAAGAGTTTGCTATTTGGGAGATTGTCAACAATGTTGTGGCTGGATGGTTGACGGCTTCCTTGACCGACCAGGTGTCGGACAATGTCGAGGCGATGGAGGCTGCTGCTGATATATGGCAGACTTTGAAGGATATGTACTCAGGCTCGGGCAATCCTATGCGGGTCTTTCAACTGCAGGATGAACTTGATAGGGTGGCCCAGGACGACCGCACCATCTCTGAGTATGCAGCACTGTTAAAGAAGTACTGGTTTGATCTGGATCACTATGATCCTCTTGGGATGGAAGATGTTCAGGTCGAACCAGCATTCGCGAAACATTTCCAAAAGTTCTTGGATTATATTTCGCGTCAACGGATGATGAAGTTCTTGAAGGGTCTTAACCCTGTGTTTGAGCATAGAAGGAATGTCCTCCTAGCACAGCCCATGCTTCCATCCTTAGAAGACGCCATAGCTGCCATGGCACAAGAAGAGGCTCGCTTAAAGTTGATGCCCAACAAGGGCTCTTTCCAGGGGGAGCAAGCCGCTGTTGAAAAGTCTGCGCTTGCCGCCTTCAATCAGCCTCCCTCTGTGGCCGGCGTTTGCCACAACTGTGGTGACTCAGGGCATTACATCAGGTTTTGTCCAAAACCCCTGCACAGTCATTCAAGTGATCGTGGACGGGGCCGCGGCGGACGTCGTGGTGGTAGAGGCGGTTATGCTGGTAGAAGGGGAAATTATTCTGGAGGACACAAAGCTAATCTGGCAGAGGAAGGGGGCGACATTCACCTGGCTGAGTTAACCCCTCTTGAGAAGGAGTTCCTTGCGAAGTTACGCAGTACGAAGCTGGGTTCGGACGGCAGTCATGGGGCGTCATCTACCTCGGGGGACCACATCACTTGCTTTGCCCAAACCGGCACAGGTATACCTGCGCGTGCTCTTGCAGCAGCTGTCCACCAGCCAGGTTGGATTATGGACTCTGGGACATCTCGCCATGTCACGGGGTCCCGCGGTGAGTTCCAGGACTATACTCACCTACCGACGTCGGAGAGCATTCAGACTGCTGATGGTAACTCCAGCCCTGTTCTGGGTAAAGGCACTGTCGCATGCACCCCTTCTCTCACTCTCACCAATGTCTTACATGTTCCGTCTTTTCCTGTCAATCTTCTTTCTATTAGTGCCATTATTCTTGATCTTAACTGTACTGTTTCCTTTGACATTCCTACGATGACCTTTCAGGAGAAGGGGACAGGACGACGACTAGGGACTGGCACATGGCATAAGGGGCTGTGGTACTTGGACATGACTGGACTGGACAAAGCATTGGCATCTCTAGTAGCCGACACACCACCGGAAGATACACGACGCAGTGTAGAAGATGAATTGCTACTCCACCACCAGCGTGTCGGTCATTCTTCTTTTAAAGTTATTAGTCGCATGTATCCGTCCTTATACCAAAGGGCTAATAAGGAGAAGTTATTTTATCATGCTTGTGAGTTGGGTAAACATACCAGAAGCACATATGTGAGTTCCGGTAGTAGAAGTTCGGCTGCATTTGATATGATACATTCGGACGTATGGGGCCCTTGTCCTACAACCGGTATTAACGGTTTTCGATGGTTCGTCACTTTTATTGATTGTTATACTCGCGTAACATGGGTGTACCTTATGAAGAATAAAAGTGACGTCTTTGAGGCGTTTCGCGACTTTCATCGTCGGGTAGAAACTCAATATGGCACTAAGATTACGTGCTTACGGTCTGACAATGGGACGGAGTATACAAATAAGACGGTTGCTGAGTATTTATCTACTCATGGCATACTACACCAAACTTCTTGTGCCTATACACCGGCACAAAATGGTGTGGCCGAACGGAAGAACAAACACCTGCTGGAGGTCGCACGGACGATGATGCTGGCTATGAATGTTCCGAAACACTTATGGGGACAGGCGGTGTTAACGACATCTTATCTCATCAACAGAATGCCATCTCAGGTATTGGACTGGAAGACACCGTTGGAGATGCTTACTGGTGCTACCACGTACACTGTTCCACCAAAAGTATTTGGGTGTGTCTGTTTTGTCCAAGATAATAGGCCAGGAGTTGGCAAATTGGATCCTAGAGCGGTTAAATGTGTCTTTGTCGGGTACACGACAACTCAGAAGGGATACGCATGTTGGAGCCCAGTTGAGCGAAAGATGTTTGTGAGCATGGACGTTACCTTCAGAGAACTAGAACCATATTATAGTTCGAATGACGGTTCGGCGTTTATTGACACACCTAACACAGCGGGTGTTAGATGTGAGGGGGAGAAATTAAGCCCATCTGTGGTAGTCGGATCGGTCCCATGTCCGGTCGTAAAAAACTGGACGAAAGGGGAAGAAAGCAGTGACTCCGATACAGAAGATGAAGAAGATACATATGTTAAACAGGGGGAGCAGCAGACAATAGAAAATGAGCTCCAAGTCTACAGAAGGAGACATCAGAAGTCCAGTACCGTGCCTGTACCGTGCCCTGTGCCTTCTGTACCAAGTCCCTCGTCTACTCCTGCTCCAACTCTTGAAGATGTTGCCCCCGCACAGAATCAATCTGATTCTGATGCGGATCTCTCTGACTCTGATGGTATGATCTCTCCACCACCTATTGCTCCCTTAAGGAGATCTTCTCGCATCAATGCGGGTAAGGCTCCTAGTCGTTTTGATGATTATGAACATGATATTACCAATTACCTGTCTTATTCTAATATTTCTTCGAATTATCGAGCCTTTATCGCATCATTAGACTCTACTTCGTTGCCCAAAAGTTGGCAGGAAGTAAAGAAAGATCCAAGGTGGAAAGATGCGATGATGGAAGAACTTGGGACACTGGAAAAAAATAAGACGTGGGAGCTGGTTCCATTACCCAAAGGGAAGAAAACTGTGGGATGCAAATGGGTGTACACAGTAAAGGAGACGTCAGAAGGAAAGGTGGAACGATACAAGGCGAGGTTGGTTGCAAAGGGATACACACAATCATATGGCATCGACTATGATGAGACGTTTGCTCCAGTAGCGAAAATGAGCACCGTAAGGACTCTGGTCTCCATTGCAGCAAACTATGGGTGGAAGCTATACCAATTAGATGTGAAGAATGCCTTTCTCCATGGGGACCTACAAGAAGAAGTGTACATGGAACTCCCGCCAGGGTGCTATGCTATAGAATCAGACGGAGGAACGTCGCATGGAAAAGTGTGCAAACTAAAGAAGTCGCTATATGGGTTCAAGCAATCTCCTCGAGCCTGGTTTGACAGATTCAGAAAGGCTGTTACAGGCATGGGATACTATCAAGCAAATGCAGATCATACGGTCTTTCTTCAGCATGCAAGAGGCCACATCACTATACTTGCTGTATACGTAGATGATATAGTAATCACAGGTAATGATGAAGCCGATATTGCTAAGCTGAAGTCAAAACTCGCGAAAGAGTTCGAAGTGAAGGATCTAGGAGCGATGAGGTACTTTCTAGGTATCGAGGTGTGTGAAGGCGAACAAGGAATTGTTCTCTCACAGAGAAAATACACACTAGATCTACTGAAGGAGACAGGGATGCTGGGATGCAAAGCTGCAGTCACTCCAATTGACCAGAAGTGCAAGTTGGGAGCAGAAGCAGGAGAGCCAGTTGATCGTGAAAGATATCAACGACTTGTAGGGAGATTGATTTATCTAGGACACACTCGTCCTGATATTTCATTTGCGGTGAGTGTAGTAAGTCGCTACATACATGATCCAAGAACGGGTCATATGGATGCAGTATTTCAGATCTTGAGATATCTGAAAGGGACGCCGGGGAAAGGGCTATGGTTCAAGAAGAATGGATGTATAGAAGTTGAGGGATACTACGATGCAGACTGGGCGAGCTGCATAGACGATAGAAGGTCTACCACGGGATATTGTGTCTTTGTAGGAGGAAACTTGGTCTCATGGAGAAGCAAGAAACAGTTTGTAGTAGCACGGTCTACAGCTGAAGCAGAATACAGAGCAATGGCTTTAGGAGTGTCGGAGTTGCTGTGGGTGAAAGCGTTGCTGACAGAGTTGAAGCTGGACAAGGGAGCACCATTACGTCTTCTGAGCGATAGTCAAGCTGCAATAAGTATAGCTAACAATCCAGTTCAGCACGACAGAACGAAGCACATCGAGATCGATCGATTCTTCATCAAAGAAAAGCTGGAACAAGGGATACTGAAGATTGATCATGTTCGCTCAGAAGAACAAGTGGCAGACTATCTGACTAAGGGTCTTAGTTCAGTAAGTCTGGCGAAGCTATGTAACAAGATGGGAATGATTAATATCTATCGCCCATCTTGAGGGGGAGTGTTGAGAACTAACAAGGGATTTAGTCCCACATTGGAAAATGTAATATGAAGAGGAGCTAGACTCCCTATAAGTAGTTGAGTAGCCCATTAATAAAATACACACAACAATTATTCTCTACAGGTACCATGTGTCATTCATGTCACCTTCCTACAATTACTCCTAACCACTGTGTATAATTGTCAACTTAGTTGATTCCAAACCATGTAATGTGTGAAAGGAGCTTTCGGTCCACGCATGACTATTATTTCAAGTTCCAGTCCCAAACACAAGCAAAAGTTCAAGGCAAACCATTACTGTTTGCTTGGATTCTTCTCGAGCTTAATTTTTTTTTTCTTCTAATGTTGAACTTATTGACTTTTCTGTGCAAAAGCAAGAATGACCCGTCTCAGAAAAGTCCGAATAGTGAAGTTCGAAAAGTCCGATATGTTCTTGTGAACGTACGTAATATTAGGTCCGAAAAAGTCCATTTGGCTTTTTTATAGGGCTAGTCCGGTCCGACCCGACTTGGTCCGAAAAGTCCGAACCTTGTGGACGGACTTGGGCTTCATAGATAATAATTAAGCCCGACTCGGCTCGGCCCGAAATTTCGCTAGGGCCAAAAAAGTTCGGCCCATGCCCGGCCCGAGCCTGTACTTTATGGGCATGGGCGGCCCGGCCCGACCCAATGCCGATCCCTACCTAAATGTATAAAACATATATTTTTTAAATGTTAATAATTTATTAATAACTATTTGTTTTCCGATACAAAAAAACCAATACTCAGATCCAAAACTGCCGATACTACCGATAATCCGATACCGTTCCGAAACTCATAGGGATGGTCCGATACCGATTCCGATGCCAATACTATGAACCTTGGTATTATACTGTTAAAGGCTGAAACTATGGATTTTTAGAGGCTGGAATGATGGATTTTTGATAAAACTGACTGCATGCAATAGTTTTGACTTTTGAGTTAGCTGGGAAGGAATATTATCTTTTTAGGTGAGTTTGTTGTAAATTCTTCAATTTCTTCACTGAAAATCTGTAAACAAAATAAATTACGTAATTGTTACCGGCCTCCGAGGAAGTCGTGCACGTAGCACTGCCCTAAGAGTTAGCTCGGGTCTATGTGCAGACTGAATCCGAACGCCCCTAGTGGTAAAATCCCCGCTTCACCGGAATCTCCTTGTCGCACACGAGTTGGAGAGAGTGACCCCGACTTAGCTCTGCCCAGAGCAACGAAGAACAACAGCAGCAATACGAAGGAGACGAGTATTTTGAGAGAGTGAGAAGATAATTTCTGTGTGTAGAGAAGAATGAGAATGGAACAGTATATATATATAGGCTATACACCAACGGACAGAAATTAAATAGGTTTTAATTCGGATGTTTAAGAAGACAATTATGTTACGTTTACACCACATGGTTCATTGAACCTGGACGGATACCAAGATCCAACCGTTACAAAATTTAAAAAGTATAGTAACGGTCAGAATTTGAAGAAAGGAGCAAAAGATCTTTTAGGGTCTCGGCCCGAACCCGAAGAGGAATTCGAATCGGCATTCGGCGCCCGCAGATGTGGGCACGTACCCGCACCCGTTACGCGCGCCGAACCGAACCGAGCCGAGCCGGGCCGGGCGGCGGCGGCGGCGCGCGCGTGTGGCCCATGGAGCTCCCACACACATCTTTTAATGAAGCAAAAGTGAAGAGAGGAATATATACATAGTGGAGATAGTTCCACTATCCGATGTGGGACTAAAGCTTATGTGTGGGAATTGAGCTTTTGCTCAAACTGCTATAGCTGAGCTAACAATCCCCCCCAAAAGCTCAAGTTCCAGGATAGAAGACAAAAAGAAGAGTAAAAGAATTTCTGGGCAGTTGTATACTATGCATAAATGAGATGGACCACAGCCTTGAATCTCACGTAGTGACTATTGTCTTTGTCTGAAGAGGAGCTTGATGGACTACGCCTTGAATCAGTCTTCTTGAACCAGACTCAGATAATAGCACACATAGTACGCTAGAGGTACTTGGATCTATCGGGTGGCGCATTTGGTTGGCCATGCGCACTTTTACACATTCATGAGAGTTGTCTAGGATCGCCCTGTCCTATAGTCGCGGCCCTCACGACCTCTCATATAGGTAAGTCCTTAAGGGTTGGTGATAGGTATCAACCCTGCATATCATGCTTGGACTTATTAAGAGTTTAAACTCAACCTATCCATATCACAAAAGGAACACTGTCACCATAGGGATGAGGTATGAATGTACACATGTACAGCCTCCTGGGCTTTTATTTTAAAGAGAATTTAATCTCAAGGTCAGTGTTCCATAATAGTCACCTAGTCCAGCTTGTTTCTACCCATTGAACCGGCTTCTTGGGATCTCCAGTCAGACTCGGTTGGGTTGCCACTGCTGGTGACTAAACTATGGGCTTAACCCCATCCCCCTCGATGATTCTAGGATCAAAGTCCTAGACAGACCCTTCGTCAAGTGGTCTGCAAGGTTCTTTTCTGACTTTATATAGTCAAGAACCACATATTTGCCCAATAGGCTCTTTATCGACTTGAAACGCAGCTGCAGGTGCCTGTTCATCTTAGCATTCACAGAATCATGCTTTAGTAGTTCTATAACAGATTTATTATCACAGTTTATAGAAATTGCAGGTATAGGATGAACAAAAACAGGTATATGCATAATAAGATTTTTCAGCCATTCGGCTTCTGTACATGTAGTATCCAAAGCTATCATTTCAGAGTCCATTGTACTTCTGGCTATGATAGTTTGTTTACATGATCTCCAGGAGATTGCAGCTCCTGCTAGGGTAAAAACATATCCAGTAGTGGATTTCACATCATGTGAATCAGTTACCCAATTTGCATCGGAGTAACCTTCTATGATATCAGGGTGTCTAGTATAATGAAGTTTATAATCAAGAGTACCCTTAAGATATCTAAATACTCTGTCTAATGCAGTCCAGTGTGACTGATTTGGGTTACTAGTATATCTACTTAGTCTCCCAATAGCAAATGCAATATCAGGTCTGGTCCTATTTGTTATGTACATGAGGGACCCAATCATTTGTGAATATCTATGTTGTTCTATAGGAGATCCTTCATTCTTCTTGAGGACAACATTGCTATCATATGGAGTAAGGGCAGGTTTTTTGTTAAAATACTCAAACTTTCTTAGCATTTTCTCAATTGAATGTGCTAAGGATAGAGTATATCCCTCATTGCATTTGGACACTTGCATTCCTAGGATTAGATTTGCCTCACCTAGGTCTTTCATATCAAACTGGTTAGACAAATAATTCTTAGTATTATTTATCAATTCCAGTGAAGATCCTAAAATAAGGATATCATCAACATACAAGCATAAGATAACACAACTTTTATTTGTATTTTTGGAATACAAACATTTGTCATATTCATTTGGCACAAAACCAAATTCTATAATAACTTTGTCAAATTTGTTGTGCCATTGCTTGGGAGCTTGCTTTAGGCCATAAAGAGATTTTACTAATCTACAAACCTTCTTTTCTTGACCTTTAGCAATAAAACCTTCAGGTTGCTCCATATATATCTCTTCTTCTAAATCTCCATTTAGAAATGCTGTCTTTACATCCATTTGATGGATCAGCAAGTCATGAATGGAAGCTAAGGCTAGAAGGGTTCTAATAGAAGATATTCTAGCTACAGGAGAGTATGTATCAAAATAATCTAATCCTTTCTTCTGGGTAAATCCTTTGGCTACTAACCTAGCCTTATATTTTTCTATGGTACCATCGGCTCTAAGTTTTTTCTTAAAGATCCACTTACAACCTATTGGTTTGCTGCCTAAAGGAAGATCTGCTAAAAACCAAGTATTGTTCTCCATGATGGAGTTATACTCATTGTTAATAGCTTCTTTCCAGAAAGGGGCATCAGGAGAGGATATGGCTTCTTCATAAGTGGAGGGATCACCTTCTATCAAAAAAGTGAAGAATCCTTCTCCTAAATTCTTTTCAATCCTTTCTCTTTTACTCCTTCTAGGTTCTATGACTTGTTCTGGTTGAGAACTGGGTACTAGATCATGAGAACTAGTAGACGGAGTAAGAGAAGGGTTAGAGGAAGATGAAGGGGTTCTATCCTTGAAAGGAAAAATATTCTCAAAGTAAACTGCATCTCTAGCTTCAATGATTGTGTTATTAGAGATTTCATTTACTTCAGAATGGGTTACAAGAAATCTATTGGCATTGCTATCTAGGGCATATCCTATGAATACAGCATCTACAGTTTTAGGTCCTATCTTCCTCTTTTTGGGTTCAGGAATTCCAACCTTAGCTAAGCATCCCCAAACTTTGAGGTAATTAATCCTAGGGGTTCGACCTTTCCATAACTCATATGGGGTCTTATCATTAGTCTTACTGGGTATCCTATTAAGAATATAACAGGCTGACAATAAGGCTTCTCCCCAAAGATTGTCAGGGGCACCTGAGCTGAGAAGCATGGCATTTACCATATCTAAAAGAGTGCGATTCTTTCTTTCAGCAACTCCATTGGATTGTGGTGAATAAGGAGCAGTTACCTCATGAATAATTTCGTGCTCTTCACAGAAGTTAGTCATTTCATTTGAGGTATACTCTCCACCACGGTCTGATCTAAGGATCTTAATCTTCCTATCCAACTGGTTCTCAGCCTCAGATTTATAGACCTTGAATCTGTCTAGAACTTCATCTTTGGTCCTAAGGAGGTAGGTGTAACAATACTTTGAATGGTCATCTATAAAAGTTACAAAGTATTTTCTACCACCTCGGGTCAAGACCCTATTGGAATCACAAACATCACTATGGATAAGTTCTAGGAGTTCAGAATCTCTATAGACAGATTTGAAAGGTAATCTAGTATGTTTGGCTTGAACACATATCTCACATTTGTGTTCATCATCTATAGAAGTCTTAGGGATAAGATCTAAGTTCATCATCCTTTTGATAGATCCTAAGTTCACATGACCTAGTCTACCATGCCAAACATTTGATGATTCAACATTTGCAACAAAAGAAGGATTTGAACTTTTATTCATAGTACTTAAAACAAAAAGTCCATCTTTCACAAATCCTTTTCCAATAAACAGATCATTCTTAGAAAAAACTACTTTATTAGCCTCCATTACAATTTTGTATCCTGAGGCTACAAGGAGGGATCCACTAACAAGATTTCTCCTGACAGACGGCACATGAAGCACATCATGGAGAGGTAGAATTTTTCCTGATGTCATCTTCAGATCTATTCTTCCTCTTCCCACAACTTGTGCCGTTGAGCCATCTCCTAGGGTCACGCCTCCTCCACCTGATTCCTGATAGGTTGAAAAACAGGAGCGATCAAATGAAACGTGAACATTAGCTCCAGAATCCAACCACCAATCATCAGAATGGAAAGACAGGTTTACTACAGGTTGAAAGCTTACAGACCTGAAGGAGCTGGAAGACCCATTCAGAATCATGTTAGCCTCTGGCTTGCCTTTTCCCTTGAAGGAGTTCTGGATAGGTTCTTTCTTCCTTTGGAAGCAGTTGATGGCTGTATGGTTGGTTCTACCACACACAAAACAAAATCTTCTTTGATCCTGAGTCTGACCAAAGTTTCTAGGTTTTTGGGGTTGAGGGTTTTGTTGGTGATGGTTTTGGTGATGAAGATTTTTGTGAGGAGGTTGAAAACTCTGCTTCTTTTTGAAGGAGGTTTTCTTGGATTTGAGATGGTTGTTTGACTTAGGTTTTTCATGGCTTTCTACAAGGTTTACCTTAGCTGTGGCATTTGACCTAGCTTTGGTCTTGGATCTATATTTCTCTTCTGTTCTAATTCTCTGTAGAGCTTGAAAATATGTAATAGATCCTTGTAGATGTAGAAGGTCTTTTGCCACTTTAGACCAGGAAGGGGGAAGTTTATCTATCAAGCATCCTATTTTGTGCTCAGTAGAAAAAACGGTTCCCTTGGCTTGAAGCTGCCTAAGGTGTTCTTGGAACTCATGAATTTGATCATTGATAGGTTTGTTATCTACCATGACATATTGGTTGAATGTGGTAGAATTGAATCTATCAATTCCAGCATCATCACAACCATACTCATCTTCCAAAGCATCCCAGAGTTCTTTAGCGCTTTTATACTCAAAAAATATGTCGTAGAGTGACTCCGACATAGCGCTTAAGATTCTGTGGAAGCAGTGGTAGTCAATTTCCTTAGGGGTCTTAGGCTTGGTAGAAGAAGATGACTTGGACACCCCTACGTCAGACTCAGTCTCATCAGAATCATTTGAGATGGGTGTGGACCCATCAATGGCAGAAATTAGACCTAAAGTGGTAAGCCAAAATTTCATCTGGCTTTGCCACCTCTTGAAATAGGTGCCATTGAATTTTGCAGGCTTTGCAGAAAAAGTCTCTTCCTTGGAAGTCATGTTTTCTAAAGTCTGAAAAATAATATTTACTCAATAAGATGATTTTAAACTAAAAATTAACAATTAAAATAATTTTAGTAATAAACCCTTAAATTTTTAGTTTTTTCAAGTTTTGATAAGGTTGGGTTAGCTGTAGGGGCCGGATCCCAGCAAGCGGAGGTTCACTAGGAACTCTTAAGTACCGGTCGCTTAGGCGATATTTCGCCTTGTTGACAGAAGGGCCCTTTCGGCTTGTTTCCAAACAAATCTTAACTTTTAGAACTTAAAAAATAAAGGAATTTTTACTAAATTAATTAATTGTTTGATTTAGCCTAAATTAAAATATTGAGTAAAAAGAAACTAGTGAAATGGCTAGAAGATATGTGAATAAGGCTATTTGTGAAATGCACAGTAGAAGCAACAATATTAATATTGCTAACAGAACAAATTATGTTAAAAGTTTAATAAAATTACTAACAAAGCAACTTTTGTATATGAGAACAATTAGAAGCAACTTTGTATAAAATTTGCGCTAGAACAAATTAATGTAAAAGGAAAGCAAAATTTTCCTAACAGAGCAAATTTTTCTAACAGAATAAATTGGTGATAGAACAAATTAATGTATAACAAAGCAAATTTTTTTTTTTTTAACAGAGCAAATTGCTTACCAAACTTTTGTATACTAGAATAATTTGATTTGCTAACAAACAAGTTTTGTATAACAAAGTAATTAGTAACAGAAACTTTGCTACCAAACTTCGACTATTCTATCAGAAGCAAGTTTTGTATAAGAAATTGTAAAAAAAAATTGTAAACTGTAGGTACGAAAGTTTTGCTACCAAGTTTTGTATAGCAAATTGCTAAGAAATGTAGCTAAGAAATGTAAACTGTAACTAAGAAATGTAAACTGTAACTAAGAAATGTAAACTGTAGCTACGTAAATTTTATAACAAATCAGTAACAGAAGTTTTGCTACCAAGTTTTCAAACTTGCTACGAAAGTTTGTAAATTTAATATTCTAACAGTAGCTAAACTTTAGATGCTAACAGAACTGTAAATAGATAACTCTTAGATTGTTGTAAATTCTTCAATTTCTTCACTGAAAATCTGTAAACAAAATAAATTACGTAATTGTTACCGGCCTCCGAGGAAGTCGTGCACGTAGCACTGCCCTAAGAGTTAGCTCGGGTCTATGTGCAGACTGAATCCGAACGCCCCTAGTGGTAAAATCCCCGCTTCACCGGAATCTCCTTGTCGCACACGAGTTGGAGAGAGTGACCCCGACTTAGCTCTGCCCAGAGCAACGAAGAACAACAGCAGCAATACGAAGGAGACGAGTATTTTGAGAGAGTGAGAAGATAATTTCTGTGTGTAGAGAAGAATGAGAATGGAACAGTATATATATAGGCTATACACCAACGGACAGAAATTAAATAGGTTTTAATTCGGATGTTTAAGAAGACAATTATGTTACGTTTACACCACATGGTTCATTGAACCTGGACGGATACCAAGATCCAACCGTTACAAAATTTAAAAAGTATAGTAACGGTCAGAATTTGAAGAAAGGAGCAAAAGATCTTTTAGGGTCTCGGCCCGAACCCGAAGAGGAATTCGAATCGGCATTCGGCGCCCGCAGATGTGGGCACGTACCCGCACCCGTTACGCGCGCCGAACCGAACCGAACCGAGCCGAGCCGGGCCGGGCCGGGCGGCGGCGGCGGCGCGCGCGTGTGGCCCATGGAGCTCCCACACACATCTTTTAATGAAGCAAAAGTGAAGAGAGGAATATATACATAGTGGAGATAGTTCCACTATCCGATGTGGGACTAAAGCTTATGTGTGGGAATTGAGCTTTTGCTCAAACTGCTATAGCTGAGCTAACAGAGTTATGCTGCGATACCTGTTAATTAGCTTATTCTTTGGCGACCATTATCATGCAAATAGGTTTTGGCCTTCAAGAGTCCACTTTACTGAACTTCTGCTCTACTGCATGCTTGACCTTATTTTCTGTACCTATATGATGAGAGCTGCTTCTTTCTCCTCAGAAATACACTCCATACTGATTCTTCTTGATATATTTCTTCCTTTGTTACTAACTGCAAATTGTTTTTTCTTTTAATGCAATTTACTCAATTTTTTTTCCTCGTAGGATGCAAATATATAATATTATTATCTTGTTTTAATGTGCGCGATTGCTTTACAGGTTTATCACCCATCGGAAGAAGAGTTGAGAGATATGCTAGATCCATATGAAAATGTTGTATGCATAGAATGCCAACAAGGTGGAGATGATAATCTCATGTTGCTTTGTGATATTTGTGATTCCTCCTCACATACTTATTGTGTTGGTCTTGGGAGGGAAGTGCCTGAAGGCAACTGGTACTGTGGTGGTTGCAAGTCTGCTAGTGATGGTCAAATGCTTTCCCAAGCTCAGGATAATATGATGGATCAAGAAACTGGTGGTAACAGCGTGTTTGTTGGTGTCACCGAAAGAGGTGGTTTTACGAATATGCGTCTCGCTACGAACTCCCCACAGCCAGTATCTTTACCTAGCCAGACTTCTACTTTAAGAATTGATCTCAATGCTTCACCTAGAGATTTTTCAGGGGAAGACCATTATGCTTCGTCACCGATTTATGGGTCTGGGGCATCAACTCTCTCGGGAAGACGCCATATACAACAACGTATACAACAACGTATAAGAATTCTCCTATCAAACAGTAGACCAAGGCAAAACTCTACTGGAATTAATATGCACAGTTCAGTAACAGATGCTATAACCTCGGAAGGTGCATTGGTTGAGGACACTTTACATGCATCACGGAGAGTATTAGAGCATCAGCAGGATTGCAGACCTGCCTTTCACTCTAATGCTACTATGGTTCCATGCATGCTTAAGGAGGGAAGCAGTTTCAGACATGTTGATGGTGCCAAGGAACAAATACAATCCATGGTGTTAAGTTATTTACAAAAATACTCCCGAGATACCCCTCTAGGTATGTCATACTTATTGCCTCTTACCTGTTGGGATACATCTGCATGCTTCTCTTTTCTGTTCCCTTACGAGGCTGAGGACCGATATAGTGCTATTTGCTTTCCAAGTATGTTTAACATGTTAGTTGCATTGGTGCAGCAGTAGGTCACTCAAATTCAAAGCTTTCATGCACATTACTTGAGTGCTATCAGGAAGCATAAGACATCTTTTGTGGGTATTACACTAATACAGAGAGTCAGAGATGGGACATGGCATGTCGATTTTAGAGCTACGTAAGCTTCAAACTAGGAAATCCTTGGCTATAAGTGGGACTTGTCATCTAACAAAGTGATATTTGCATACAATTTGAGGAACCATTTAAGAACATTCTGAGGCTATAGTTGTATGTTGATGATGAGCTCAGACACATTGGACCCCCAATCGCCATATGTTAGTGTTGGTAAATGCTTGTGAAGAAATTGCATGAGGTCATTAAACACAACGGCCAAGTGGATTGGCTCTTCTCGAGAGCACTTCTGCTGAACTCCCTCCAGATTGTCACCAAGCTATAGAGCAATGTGAATTGTTTTTCATAATAGAGGAGACGATCCCCACATGATATCTTTCTCTTCCACCAAATGGTCTTATAGGTTGTTAGGACACTCGTTGCCTCAGAAACATGATTTTGCCATATTAGTTGTTGAAGGATAGGATTTCGTGAAAATTATCCCTGTGATGCAACACGGTAGCCACTCAACAGTAATGGCTGATGAAACCGCCTCGTATGAGTTCAGTCCAACAAAGCCCCACGTCGTTTTAACATATGCTTCCAGTGTATGGTTTGATCGCGAAAGTTGTCCCAACATCAAGGGATCCCATAGAATTGAGAGTTTCTTTCATGACAAAGCACATAATCCAAAATGTTGCTGCCTCCAACCAAGGCACTTTGCTCTTGATAGGTGATTTTTGGCACTAGCAGGCTAGCAGCATTATAAACAGTTCACCACCAACTTGTAGGAAATGTTTCAGAGACTAACACTCGTTCGCAGTGGTTAGTACTCACTCTTTGGTAAATATGATTTACCCCCTCAACAATACTTTCTTATAAGCCAATACAACTCATAAACTATTCCCTGAGTACCCATCTGAACTGGGCCCTTTTCTCCATGCATTTCTTTAACCACTGCATCTATCTCATATTCGGAAAAAATCTTCGTGCCCAACTGTCATCCAGATGAACAATTAATAATAAAATGAAGTTTTGAAATCAAATCCATTACACCTCTATTTGGACAATCTTGCTTTCAAGGATTCCTGGAAAGCATTGGCAGTCATTTCTTCCCGTCACAACATCCCTGCTTGTTGCAACTCCATTTGATTGTCACCCTTCTTCTCAACACAGTAGAATGTCTGAAAGAAAATTAGTGAGTTGATCACCTTACAAGCCAAGAAGTCTGAAATTTGCCTGCAAGTATCGGAGGGTGTTATGATAGTTGGCAAAAAGGTTCTCGGATAAGATAGCATCACCAGATGAAAATTACGTCTCCTGATGCTTAGGGAATTGATTTGGAGCTCTAGATTCTTTTCCTTCTCAAAGTTATTACCCACCACCCATTTTTTCAATGCTTCAGAGTTCAGATATGATCTTGTATTTGATTATTCCATGATACCTGGAGTCCAGAAGAGCTACTAGTGTTGGTACTCTTTTAATTATGGCTTTGGCCCTCAAGGATTGCATAAATGGATTTGAACAGTTGTTTTAGGAAAAAGCTTGATCCCCAAACCAGATTGTTCATACGCAGCAGTCTAGTCTTTCCCAGTGATCACCAATTCACCAATGCTTGGGCCATGAACTTTATATTCTTTCTAGTGTCTCCCACCGACGGTCATTTCAGAATATTAATTTGGCTTCAAATTTTATACTTTCTAATAGTACTCGGACATCATCATCCACCAGAAGACCAGTGCTTGGTCCATGAAACCTAATACTTTTTTATGCAAAAAAGATGATTTGAGCACCTTATGAAATAAATGGGTGTCCCAGTGCCACGAGGCTTCCATTTATGCAGTGTCCGGGAGGTCAAGATGTAGACAGCCTGTCCCATATATACGGAATGTGTAGAAAATAGTTGTTATATTTTATTGATAATCTTTTTGGCTATTTATAGCCTTACAACCTCCTCATTACATTAACTCTCTATAGAAATATCCTATGACATATTCTCATTACATTAACTCTCTATAGAAATATCCTATGGCATATTCCAACATACCAAATATATTAATAGGATATTTCAACACATATTCCAACATACCAAAAATACCAATAAGATATTCCAACACTCCCCCTCAAGATGGACGAAAGATATTCACTAAGTCCATCTTGTCACATCCTCTCATTATGCTGACAGAGCTAAGCCCCTTGGTCAGTCCGTCTGCTACCTGATTTTTGGTTGGAACATAGTCCAGCTCTAGTAGTCCACTATCAAGCTTTTCTTTGATGAAGAATCTGTCAATCTCGATATGTTTGGTCCTGTCATGCTGTATTGGATTGTTGGCAATACTAATAGATGACTGATTGTCACACCATAGCTTCATCTTGGCTCCCTGGTCCAGCTTCAGCTCCATCAGCATATTCTTCAACTACAATAGCTCTGTGACTCCCAAGGCCATAGTTCTATATTCTGCTTCAGCTGTTGATCTGGCCACCATTGATTGCTTCTTACTCCTCCAAGAACCAAGTTGCCTCCTACAAATATGCAGTATCCCGAGGTGGATCTCATGTCGTCAGCACAACTAGTCCAGTCAGAATCACAATAACCCATGCTCACATGATTATTCCTTCTGAAAATCAGTCCCTTTTCGGGACCTCCCTTCAAGTACCTCAGAATCTGGTACACTGCGTCCATATGACCCTTCCGGGGGTCATGCATGTAGCGGCTCACTACACTGACCGCAAAGCTAATATCAGGTCGGGTGTGGCTCAAGTAGATCAACTTGTACATCAATCTCTGATATCTATACCGGTCAATTGGTTCTCCGGTTTCAGCATCTAGCTTGAACTTCTGGTCTATCGGTGTCGTAGCTGGTTTGCATTCCATCATCCCTGTTTCCGTAAGCAGGTCCAGTGCGTACTTCTTCTGAGAAAGAACAATTTTCTCTGTATCTCGAGCAATCTCAATTCCAAGGAAGTATCGAAGAGGGCCAAGATCCTTCACCTCGAACTCCTTGCCAAGCTTCCCCAAGAGTTGGGCGATCTTCTGCTCATCATCGCCTGTGATAATCATATCATCCACATACACCGCAAGCATGGTGATGTGGCCTCCACTTCGTCTGAAGAACACAGTATGATCAACATTGATCTGCTGATATCCCATCCCTATCATTGCTCTCCTGAACTTGTCAAACCACGCTCGAGGAAACTGCATCAGTCCATAGAGGGACTTCTTCAGCCTGCAGACTTTGCCTTTTGTCTGATTGGTGTCAAATTCTGGTGGTATCTCCATGTACACCACCTCCACTAGATTTCTATGAAGAAATGCATTTTTCACATCCATTTGGTGTAGTTTCCATCCTCCATTGGCTGCCAGAGAGATCAAGGTCCTGACAGTACTCATCTTCGCCACTGGTGCAAATGTTTCGTCATAGTCGATGCCGTACGTCTGACTGTATCCTTTTGCCACTAGTCGAGCTTTGTAGCGCTCAACCTGTCCATCTGGGTTCTGCTTCACAGTGAAAATCCACTTGCATCCGACTGCTCTTTTTTCTTCTGACAGTCTCACCAACTCCCAAGTTCGGTTCTTCTCCAGAGCTTCCAACTCCTCGTGCATCGCTGCTTTCCACTTTGGATCGTTCTTTGCTACCTGTCAATTGTTAGGTACAGTAACACTATCCAATGATGCAATAAAAGCTCCATGAGAAGAAGATATATGATCATATGAGACAAATTTAGCAAGGTCTCAACCATGGAAGAAAACTCACTAGCATTCCCTGTCACGTGTCGAGATGCACCCGAATCGATAATCTAATCCGACGATCTGAGGGAAGACATAGATGCAAGGACGAGTGAGTCGTCAGTGCCTTCCGCCGACGGATGGACATACATGACAGCGTTGCCTCTGGCGAAGAATGAGGTGGACGTCTCCCCGGTCCTACTCCTGTCTCCATCGTTCGACGCTCTATGCCTCCTGAGTACTTTCAACATGTCCTGCAGTGCCTGATCCTCCTCAGTATAGGCACCGTCAGCTGTCTCATCGCCTTCTGTTACCAACAGGTTCGTCCGACAACCTCCTCGACCGTCCCGTCGACTCCTACAACCACGGTCACATCCTCCAAACTGTACACGTCTACCGCCTGAATCTCCCTTGGGTGGTTTGGTACAAGCATAGCTCAGATGACCCACCTCCCCGCAGTTGTAGCACTGCCGGGGCTCTCCCTTAGGTCCTGACGGTGCTCTTCGTCCTGTCGAGCCCTCATTCGGCTCTGTCTTCTCTGTGAGGGTTCTCCTTTTCCGTTGTGGCCAACTCAGGTAGGTAGTTGGTCCATCAAACTTCAGATCGATGGAGGGAAGCTCTAACTTCGGCGACGTTCGTGTCGCGCTCTCACCAGCCGACATCTTCATCAACGTCGCAACCTCTGCAGGATCTAGCTTCTTGATGATCTCCTCCATCGTTGCTTCTCCTCTCCGATCACGTCACGTCCACTCCACGACTCACGCTCGTTCTCGTCGTCCGCTCTTTAGATCCGAACATGTCTATTTTCATCAGATCTAGGCATCGGTATCCTCTTCGGAATAATCCGAACAACGACAACAACGGCGTCGTTACGTGCGGTAGGAGGGGCGGCGCGCACGTGGGAGGGGCGGCCGGCGCGCGTACCACAGTGGGCAGCAGCAGAAGCGGCAGCGGGCAGCAGCCGCAGCAGGCACGGGAATGGGGGGCTGTTGTGTGCGGGTTAGGGTTTGGTGGCAGAGAGAGAGAGAGAGAGAAGAGGAGGAAGGTTAGGGTTTGTGGAAAGGTGGCTCTGATACCATGTAGAAAATAGTTGTTATATTTTATTGATAATCTCTTAGATATTTATAGCCTTACAACCTCCTCATTACATTAACTCTCTATAGAAATATCCTATGACATATTCTCATTACATTCTCTCTCTATAGAAATATCTTATGGCATATTTTAACATACCAAATATACTAATAGGATATTCCAACACATATTTTAACATACTAAAAATATCAATAGGATATTTCAACAAAATGACTATTTCCACGGCTCAAAACTGCACCCTCCGTGATGCAAACAACAATTCTTTCTGTCGTGCCAACGGCCGCCCTCAAAGACTGGATGAAAAAAATAGCTTGATACATTATTTGTTTGACAAGTTCTATTGTCACCTTGCTGTTGGTTTTTTCTTTCAAATCTTGGCATTTTAGTATCCGTACCTGCGTAGACATCTCAATTCAGCATAATTTGTAAGCATGTAGCAAAACTGATTTTGTAACACCTTGATATATTCTGCTGAAGAGCGCACTACTTTCAAGGAGGTCGGAAGAAAATCAACTCACACCATCTTGGCAGCATGCGGGATTGAGCACCGAAGGGACATGGTTTCTGCTGATGTCGAGCCTCCCAATGATTGTGCCCACGATCCTGCTGATGGGCCAGCACATCTGGCGAAAGGTTGCTGCTCGTCCTGCTTCAACTCCTTTGTGAAAGATGTGGTGTTGAGGCTCCTCAACTTTAATTCTTAGCAACCATTCCTTCTCTATACCTTTTTCTTTTCTTTTCTTCGAGGATCAGATCATAATCTTCCAACAGATTGTATTTTTCTTTTGCCCATAAATCTTTTATTCAATTGTAAGAGGACATACAAATATCACATCCATAAATGAAGTTTTTTTTTTTTTTTCATTATTCAGAATCAGGGGATGACTCCATACATGGAACATTAAAATGCTATGCGGATAATTTTGTCTCCCTCAATCGGATGAAATACCAACAAAAATGAAATTAGATTTCGTACCGTTCTTACGTATTTGTTCTCATGGTGATCTGAAAATTAGGGTTTGATAAACATTTTTGGCTAATGATACCAGAAGCAGCGGACGTGTTTTCTATGTAGCTCTATCTTTTCACTCGTTAAATATATAATTGTGTGGAATCCATTTTGGAATCATTTAAAATATTTTGAAGTAAAATTTATTTTGCGATGATGAACATTTATTGTAGTTGAAAGAGTGCAAGTATTAGTGTTAGTAACAATGTTAATGATGAGGTGTATAATTTTTATATTTTATTTCTAGTTAATGTAAGAATATTTTGAAGGAGACCCAAGTGGTCAACAGGAGTGATATTTTCGCCCTAGCTTGGAAGCTCTCGATCAAGAAATCGGGCCTCAGAAGCGGTTTATATATATATATATATATATATATATATATATTTTTTTTTTTTTTTTTTAAGAGAGAGAGAGAGAGAGACTCCACATTTTCGATTTTATGCATCCCCATGCTATCCCCCCCATTGGGGCCCCGTGACACAGCCATATATATATATATATATATATATATATATATATATATATATATATATATATATATATATTAATGGTTCATATTTGTCTGACGTGACCAAAAAATATAATTCAAATTTTGTTATTTAATTTTTGTGCCACCTATTAATTATCCCAATCAACACTGTCTCTCCATAATTTTTGTGCCATATTAGTTAAACTTATGCATAAATAAAGTCCATAATTTATGTCTCATATTAGTCAACTATTGCTAGCATAATTTATCTGCCATATCGTTTAACATAAACTAACAAAGTCGATCCTAGATGTTACAATATTGGTGTAGATTTTTTTAATACCGATTAAAAAAAACTAAATTACAATTTGATATCCTCAACTATGTCCAATATTTAACTTGATACCCTCAACTATGTCCAATATTTAACTTGATACCCTCAACTTTGATATGTACCAACTTAATACCTCTCTTCCTAACAGTGTTAACCGAAATGGAAAATGACCTAATTATCCTCCCCTTTCAACCCCCCTCTCTCCGGCAGCGCTGGCGGAGCAACGACGGCACAACGCGGGGGGTTGACGGGATGAGTAGTGAGCAACAGTAGCAACGACAGCTGCGTAGTGGGGGTGGGTGGCAGAGCCGAATGCGGGCGGAGCTGGCGCAAGCGGAGCAGTAACAACGTGGCGCGGGGGTTCAACGAGGCGTGTGGTGAGCAGCAGTAGCAACAACAACGACGGCCGCAGTGAGGATGAGTGGCAGAGGGCGAGGGGCACGGGCGGTGGGAGAGGGACTTGTCGCGGGGGCGAGAGAGTGGGGTTGGGGGGGGGGGGGGGGGGGGGGGTTCGCCTGGGCGGGAGGTTTTTTTTCCCCTTTATTTTTGGTTTTTGGGTGGGGGGGGGGGGGGGGGGGGGGGGAGGGGGGGTAGGAGGAAGGGACGTTTTTGTCCCGATATTTTTTTTTAAAACGAAAAACTTAAACATTTAGGTGACGGAGGGCATCAATATTAGTTGAGATAGATTATTAATTTAGTACTTATTAAAGTTGAGAGTATCAAGTTGAATATTGAAAATAGCTGAGCGTATAACGTAGTGATTTAGCTTTAGAAAATCGATAAAATTGATGGAATATCAATTGATTATACAGACGCTCACCTCTACGCGTTTACAATTCCTACTTTTAAGCAGTTTTGATTTTGCAACAATTTGAGATTTTGCATCATTGTCACATCTTCTAACCCAAAAAAGTAAGAAGTAAGAAGATTGACAGATGGGTCAGTTACTCTCCCAATGAAAAAAGAAGGAAGTATTAATGGCTCGAGAGCAAAAATGGAAAAAAGGTCAACTTACTTTGACAAAAGAAGAAAAACTCAGTAATGCAAATTAGAATGTCGTCAAGGGCTAAAGTGACACTATAAATTGTTGGATATAGTGGCTGCAAATAAACAGAGCACCTCGCAAACTCGAGCCGACTCTGAGCTCGCCTCGACTCCATCTTTTCATTTTATTCGGATATGACTGTGATTAGGTGAGCCAACATGTATATAATCATGTAAGTTTTTATATTTAGATGTAGAACTATCTACAAATTTATCACATAGTATAATTTTAGACTTGGTTAGAAATTGCTAAAGCTTATTATAAACTATAGTGATTATCTAAATTAGTTGGTAATTTTCTGTTCAAAGTTGCTCCTAGGAGACTAGGAGTAATAGATGTTTGTGGGTAAAGTATTTTTTTTTTCTTTTTTCTTCTGCATAATCGAATTTTCCTTTTTTATTCACATAGATTCGTAACAAATTATATATATATATATATATATATATATATATATATATATATATATATATATATATATATATATATATATATAATCTTAATTCATAATATATTTAAAATATTTTTAAACAATATAAATAATTATTTATGTGCAAACGTATATTTACTTTACTAGTAAACGTGTAACTAGTCCTAAAATCTATTCAATATTCAAATTATATTTAAACTAAATATATTATATTATCTAACTAAACACATATCTAAAAAACATATCTATAAAAAATCATGATTAAAATATATTTAAATCAAATTTAAAATATTTTAATATAGTTTAAATTTTCATCTATTTTTTAATAATATTATATATTATTGTTTTTGTATTTACAATGTATGTGAATATGACTAGTATAATAAAAGGTAATGAATATTTATGTAAAAATAAGTTTGATAAGTTATAATAACTTTTGGAAGCATCTTCACATCTGCTGTCAAAAGCAGTCCAAAATGAGGACCAGCCTTAAGCAAGCCGAGCATGCAAAGCTCGGCTCGGCTCGGCTCGGATCGGATCGGCTCGACAAGACAAGGCTCGATTGCAGGCATCTTCATTAAACCCTAATGACGTGTTTAACATCCTTAATCATAGGTATATTTGCAAACCCAAATTTTTATATAGGGAGGTAAATGCAAAATATAGTGAATTTCCTTACTGAAATGAGCAGCTAAATTAGCTAACGGAAGGCGGAAAAAGCCAGTCGTCTTCTTTCTCCAGCATCCCCCAGATCCGATCGAGCTCACAAAACCCTAATTTTGCAAAAGAAACCCTAAATTTCTGCACCCTCCGATCGACGACAATGGTCATCTCCGGTCACTCCTCCTCCGCCCGCGTCCACGCCGTCGATCGCTTCTACAGCTCCCCCTCCCTCAGAAGACATCTCCAGCAGCAGAAGCAGCAGCAGCAGAAGACTTCGAGAACGAAGCCGAGACCGCCGCCGCTGTCGCCGTCGCCGGCGGTTTCTCCGGCCAACGACGAGGGCCGCGTCGAGCCGGACGATTCTCCGTCGAAGTCCGCAGTGACCTCCTCGGCCGGGAACCTGGACCGGTTTCTCGAGTCGACGACGCCGGTCGTGCCGGCTCGGTACCTCCCCAAGGTATAAATGTGCAATCTTTATTGGATTTCTAGGGTTTTTATTTGTTAAAGTTCGAGTAGCTCTTTTATTTCCTCAGACGAGTTTGAGGGGATGGAGGAGTCCGGATGGAGTCGAGCCGTGTCCGTACTTCGATCTCGGAGACATCTGGGAGTCGTTCCGGGAGTGGAGCGCTTACGGAGCCGGAGTGCCATTGGTTTTGGATGGGAGCGACTCGGTGGTTCAGTACTACGTTCCTTATTTATCCGGGATTCAGCTCTATCTCGATTCTTCGAGGCCTACTTTGAAGTCCAGGTATTGCTTTTTAGTGTTCTTTGTCATTGTTTATGTTTATTATTACTGTTCTGAACTTGTAGAGATCAGTACTTAATATGCTTACGTATCTCTAATATGAAGATGAAATTAAATTGGTTTCGAGAAACATTGCGGGCTCGCTCGATAATGTGATCAAGAAACGAAAGTTGATTGGATTTGGTTTACTTGTTTATCTTACCGATGCAAGTTAAGTGTAGTTTCTAAGGCTAAACTATCATAATGGCACCTCAACTATAGTGTTCAGACGTTTTTGGTACCTTTAACTTTCTACTACTCGATTTTGGAACCACAACTTTATAAATTGCTCTTTTGAAGGACATGTCGTCAATTTCGAAGCACATCGGGACCACTTTAGAAGAATATTTGGCAATACATGTATTTAAATTCTGCTTTTGTACTACAAGATATGCTTTTGAAGTGGTGTCGATGTGCTCCAAAATTGACGAAAGGTGCTTCAAAAGAGAAATATATGAAATTGGGTGCCAAAATCGAGCAGTGGAAAGTTAAGATGTAAAAAACATCCGAACGCTATAGTTGGGGTGCAGTAATTTAGCCCTGATAGATTTAATGGCGCCATGGTGGTTGTGCTATGTTTCTGGACATGGATACAACATGATGGTACAGAGAAATGGATAAACGGACACAACATTGGTTTATTGTCCTAGTGTAATTTGGATTGTGTCATGTACTATACGTGTTGGACACGACAAGATACGAACATTGACCCGATTCTCGAGTGCCCGTGCTTACCAGGTGGTGTGGTTATTGGTAGTTTTGGTCACTTGCATTTGCTGTGATGTAATATGATTTTCCGAGTAGGCAAAAGTTACACTTGCTTTTAAATGTTTGGCTAAGAACTATACACATGAAGCAAATGTTTGCAGTGGATAGATTGATTTCTTGTTTTCCTATTGTGCTATAGATGCTAACCATTTATTTTATTTCAGTCAGGAATATATTGAATTATTCTTTTAGCATGTCCAATTGTCTGTGTTTGAGCAAGCATATATTTAGTCCATAGGAAGTTTTACTAATAGAAGGAAACTCTTATATCTCAGTGAGCTTATGGGAGTTACTATAGTCAATTTGGTATTGGCTTCGAGTTTCTTTGTTTGTTTCTTTATTTATTTCTAATTCTTCTTTATGGGTTCCTTATGAACTTCAATGTGATTTTCTTGTTAGAAATTCCCTGTATCTGACGCGTTATGATCCACAAAGGCTTAAAAGACCGATGGTGATTGCAGTTTCTTATTGTTATTGCCGGGAACGCCGGGGCACAATTTTTCGATGGAAAACTGAGAAAATGAAACAGTTGTAAAGACAACGTTTCTAATGCAACTCCTTAAAGAAGGTTTTGCAACAGAGATCCAGAAGGATTCTGCAAATTACGAGATCTAAAAAGATATCGTAATACACGAATAATCTAAAGAGATTTTCGTGATCGTAGCAAACTGGCAGTAGTGCCTTCTAAAAAGAAGATACTGACAGAACTGCTAAAGGCAACAGAAGGATGACAGGCGAGAGATGGAATTGCTGGGGTGAATTATCACCGTTGCTCAAAGCTTTATTCACCCTCTGCGAACAGCTTCCAGGAACCAGCAAGGTTGACGGAAAACCTTGGAACACTCCTGCTCTTCTGACTCCTCGGAAGACGGCGAACTCCTCTGGCAATGGCTGTACTCTTCTCTCTCTGTTTGAAGTAACAGAACTCACGCGTACTAAAAAGTACTAGTGTTAGTGTTAAACAACACGCTCACTACTCTGTTGTGTTAAAGAACACTTAGAGTTTTCTCTCTGGAATTCTGATTACTTCTGCCCACAGAGAGAGAGGAGAGAACCTGCATATATAGCCCACGGGGTGGTTGCCAAGCAGTTGCCTGAACTTCAGGGTAGTGGCAAAACCACTCCTGAACATGCAGCAACTGCTGCAACCGTTCCCGCTCTAATATGCAGCCAGCCATACGCACATACGCACTCTACGCACACTGCGTACGCTGCGCACACTGCGCACTCTACGTACGCTGCGTACGCTGCGCACTCTACGTACGCTGCGTACGCTGCGCACACTGCGCAAACTGCGCGTACTGGGCTGCGTACTGGGCTGCGTAACTGGGCCAGCGTAACTGGGCTCGCGTAACTGGCCGCGCAACGTGGTCGCGCAAGTGGCTCGCGCAACGAGCGCAACTTAAGCGCACTATGCGCCTAGCGACGATGCTGACGTGCTAAGTGCAAAGTGCGCCAACAAAACGCCACATTACGCCTCATGAGCCCTTGAGCCCGAGTCCGAGCCCGAGCCCGAGCCCGAGTCCGAGTCCGAGTCCGAGTCCGAGTCCGAGTCCGAGTCGCTAAGCCCCAACGGGGCTTAGCTCCTATGGAAATAAATTTCCCAAGAGCAAAAAGCTTACAGCTTATTAATTGTTGATTAAGCCTTTATACCATTAATAATTAATCCCACATGGCACACACCCATGTGCACTACATGTGCATCTCCATAAAGAGTAAAGACTCATATATATGGAGATACACATTCCTTTCTAGCCGATGTGGGACTAAAAACTAAAACAAAAGGCTATATACCCAACAATCCCCCACATATCTCTATATATATGAGTACGAGTGTTCCCCACAGTAACTGTCCATTATGCTTTTTGGATAGATGCCACTTAAGACTTGAATCTTCCTACGTGAGTCAAAAATCAAACTATAATACAAGAATGGACTAAGCTTTGAATTCTGCATCATAGCTGAAATTCTTTCCACTCACATAATATAGTTACATGTGCTTCTGGCTGCACATTTAAGGCCGTGTGCCAGCCTGGTTTCAGTGTATAATATTGGGCGTCTACAAGTTTACCCTCAAGAGACGGCCTGATATCTCTTTGTCCATACACTATAGGTGAGTTCTTTATTAAAGAGACATGGCATGAAACGTCCAACGCTTCCTTTGCGGTGCTACGCCGCTATGAGATGGCTTTAAGCCGAGGACCTTACCCCGAATCACCGGGAACCTCATCGTAGTGTCATACTACCCGTAGCATGAGGACTAGCCCCTTTGTAGTGCCAAACTACCCAGCATGAAGCCTTACGCTTCTGTGCGGTGTTACGCCGCTACGACATGGCTTGCAAGGCCGAGGCTTTATCCCTAGCCGGGTTTACCTCATTGTGGTGTCGTGCCACCCGTAACATGAGGAACACCTCCTCTTTGCAGTGCTGACTACATCCCTCTTTAATTCAATATACAGCATTAGGCCAACTGCCTATATGCGGTGCTACGCCGCTGTGACTTGGCTAACATAGCCGAGGTTTTACCTCCTTCGAGAACCTCATGGTGGAGTCACCGCCACACATAGCATGGAGTCACACTCCTTGTAGTGCTGTGCTACCATGATTCCTGTAAAGCATACCAGACATTCCAAATGCCTGAGAACTCATTAAGGCATTTAAGCCAACCTCCCACAGGACCTGTTTTCCGCAGAAAACAACAGTAGACAACAGTGGTTATAGGTCCGTAACCTCTCCATGCCCAATAGAACATGTACCCACCGTTCCTGATATTCTTCCGATTAGTGGTCCTCCTT
Organism: Iris pallida; assembly: GCA_029216955.1. Classification (NCBI taxonomy): domain Eukaryota; kingdom Viridiplantae; phylum Streptophyta; class Magnoliopsida; order Asparagales; family Iridaceae; genus Iris; species Iris pallida. Next base: position 13,559,244 of record JANAVB010033817.1, on the reverse strand, counting down.
TGAACCAAAAGCTAGATGCCTAGTAGATAAATCTTTGAACTAATAGCATAAAACTTTATGGTAGGAATACAATAATACAATATCAGAATGCCTTCAAGCCCATTTTACAAGCTGTGTCATCGACCAGCTGGCGCTTGAGGCCCTTGGTGAACGGATCCGCCAGGTTCTCCTGACTCCGAACATCAATCACTGCAATAACACCTCTCTTGATAAGATCGTGTACTGCCCTGTGCTTCAACCGCACAGTCCTCTTCTTCCCGTTGAAGAGATCATTTGATGCCACCGCCGCAGTCGCCTGGTTGTCGCAGTATATCGGTATCGCCGGTACTTGCGCCCCAACCACTGGAAGATCATACATGAGCTCCCGAAGCCATTCTGCTTCCTCAGCTGCGGTATCAAGTGCAAAGAACTCAGATTCCATGGATGACCGCGAGAGCATAGTCTGCTTCTTCGACTTCCACGATATAGCAGCTCCACCCATTGTGAAAATGTATCCACCTGTGGACCTCTCGCTCTCCACCTCTGAGCACCAACTGGCATCACTGAAGCCTTCCACTACCTGCGGATCTCCGCTGTAGTACAGTGCATATGTCTGAGTCTTCATGAGATATCTCATAACCCGTTCCACAGCTTTCCAGTGTTCAACACCTGGATTGCTCGTAAAACGACTCAGCATTCCCACGGCGAAAGCTATGTCAGGCCTTGTGGTAGTAGTAGCATACATCAAACTCCCGATTACGCTTGCATACTCCAGCTGCCTGACGCTTTCTCCTGAATTCGGCTTCAGCTTCAGATCACACCTGTACGGCGTATCGATCCCTGGAAGATCCCGATACCCATAACGAGTGATCATTTTCTCAATATAATGAGACTGTGACAGCGCTAGTCCAGTGTCTGTCCGGATGATCTTGATCCCTAAGATCACATCAGCTTCCCCCAAGTCCTTCATACTGAACTTGCTTGAGATGAATTTCTTTGTCTCCGTGACACATCTAATATCCGTACCTAGGATAAGCATGTCGTCCACGTACAGACAAACGATCACACCTCTTCCATCAGCGAACTTCGTGTAAACACACTTGTCCGTATCGCTGACCATGTAGCCATTTGACCTTATAACTTTGTCAAATTTCTCATGCCACATTTTGGGAGCCTGTTTAAGACCGTACAAGGATTTCACCAACTTGCAGACTTTGTCTTCAAGACCTCTGATGACAAATCCCTCTGGCTGTTGCATGTAAATCTCTTCGGTCAGCTCGCCATTTAGGAAAGCCGTATTCACATCCATCTGATGTATCACCATCTTATTTATTGCTGCGAGAGCAATCAACATTCTGATGGTGGTCATCCGGGCTACTGGAGCATATGTGTCAAAGTAGTCAATCCCCTGCTTCTGAGAAAACCCCTTGGCTACCAACCTAGCCTTGAACTTGTCAATAGTTCCGTCTGCTTTCATCTTCTTCTTGAAGATCCATTTGCATCCGATGGGTTTCGCTCCTTCAGGAAGATCAACCAACACCCAAGTATTATTTGAGGTGATGGAATCAATCTCATTGTCAATCGCCTACTTCCAGAAAACCGCGTCTCTGGTCTTCATCGCCTCATCATAGGTAAGTGGATCTGCTTCCACATGATAGGTGACAAAGTCACTTCCGAAGTCCTTCGGCCTCCTCACTCGCTTAGCTGACGGCTCAGCTTGTTCTGGTTCAATCGTTGTATCAACAACAACATCTTCTTGGACCACATCTTCATTGAAGACTTCAGTCTCTTGTGCACCCTCATTATTCTCCGGAACATCCGGAAGAACAATATTCTTGTGCCTTGCAAACTTGTCTTCAAAATATTCTGCATCGCGAGATTCAATGATATGATTTGACTCAATATCAAGAAATCTCCGAGCATCACTCTTCTCGGCATACCCCAAGAAGATCGTCTTTGTAGTCCTTGTCCCAAGCTTCTGAATCTTCAGATCTGGAAGCTTGACATATGTCAGACACCCCCACACTCGAATAACATTCAAGTTAGGTCTGACTTTGAACCAGAGTTCATGAGGAGTAATATCAGAAGTTGCATGAGGCACTCTATTTAGAATAAAAGTGGCCGTCAATGCAGCTTCTCCCCAGTAGCACTTAGGAATGCCAGCAGTCAACAACATTGAATTTATCATTTCTGTCAACGTCCTGTTCTTCCTCTCAGCTACTCCGTTTGATTGAGGAGAGTACGGAGCCGTAGTCTCATTGACAATTCCATGTTCCTTACAGAACGATGCGAATTCATGAGACCTGTACTCCCCACCTCGATCACTTCTTATCCTTTTGAGTTGTTGTCCAGTCTGTCGCTCAGCTTCAGCTCTGAACTCCTTGAACTTCTCGAATGCTTCGTCTTTAGCCTTCAGCAAGTAGACGAACGCATACTTTGAGAAGTCATCGATGAAGGTTATGAAATACTTCATCCCGGCCTTTGTAGAGAACTGTTTGAAGTCACAGATATCGGAGTGAACCAACTCCAGAAGATCTGTACTTCGATTAACCCGAGGAAAGGATTTCCTTGTGATCTTCGTTTGAGCACAAACTTCACATTTCTCTACCTTACCCCCACATTTGGAGATAAGTCCTAGACTAGACATTCTGTTTATTCTTTTACAATGAACATGTCCTAGCCTATTATGCCACAACTCAAGAGTATAAGCAGAATGAGTGACTTCATTAATAACATTAATTACATTGGACTAATTTACAAGCTGAATCTTGAACATTCCTTCGGTATAAAAAGCTTTTCCGAAATATGTTCCCTTGATAGACATCACCATCTGGCCAGCATTGATGTCCATCATGAGGCCTGCATTGCAGAGTAGGCCTCCCGAGATCAGGTTCTTGGCGATAGCAGGAACGTGCTTCACGCCTTGAAGCGTCAGAGACTTGCCCGAAGTCAGCTTCAACACCACCGTCCCGATCCCGAGCACTTCAGCTTGTGCCTGGTTCGCCATCATAACCACTTCAGAAGTAGGTGTATAGGTGGTGAACCACTCCTTACTGGAGCATACATGGCAGGAGGCTCCAGTGTCTACCCACCAGTCAGAGTCAGTCCTTACTGCATCAACCTGTGCAATCATAGCAACTATGTCAGTGATCATAGATACCTTACTAGGCTCTCCTTGCTCTGATTGCTTGGTCTTTTCTTTACACTCATTCTTAAAGTGGTCCTTCTTGCCACACTTGAAGCAAGGCATTTCTGACTTTGGCTTCTTTTTCTTGATAGAAGTTCCCTTGACTTTTAGATTGTCAGGGTTCTTCTTCTTGCTGTGGAAAGCCGCCTGCTTTCCCTTTGGTCCCTTAGTCTGAACCAGATTGGCGTTAGCCAATTGCTTGGACAGTGTGTCCACCTTCAGTTGAGCCCGCATCTGGTCCTCAACATAGATTTCCTGTAGGAGATCTTCAAGGGTGATCTCCAACTTCTTCCTATGCATGTTTGCATAGAACTTGCTCCACCCAGCGGGGAGCTTTGAGACAATCCCTCCAACAACAAACTTGTCGGGGAGGGGCATCGCCTCGTCTTCCAACTTCTGTCGCAGTTTCAGGAACTCCTTCACCTGCGGCAGCATAGACTTTTCGTCCTCAAAGAACCACTTGTGATATTTTTCAACCACAAATATTTTACTGCGGTTCTTGTCTTCTTCGTAGAGTTTTTCTAGAGACTCCCATATGTCTCTAACGATATTCTTCTTAGAATAGGATTCTGCAAGGGAATCCTCCATAGCATTCAGGATAAGGAGCCTGCAAATGCTATTTTCTCTTCTCCACTTGGCCTGAAGTTTAGTAGCCGCATATATTGCAGCAGCAGACCCAGTATCTGGAACAGTAGGTTCCTCTTCAAACAGCACGTGATCAACGTCTCTGAGTTGAAGAGTGAGATAAACCTTCCTCTTCCAGACTTGATAATGCTCTCCATCAAACTTTTCTAACTTACAGAAGTCAGTGTTGAGGAGTGAAGCATTAATGTTTTCCATCGTAGCAATAAAGCTTTGAGATTGTTATTGCCGGGAACGCCGGGGCACAATTTTTCGATGGAAAACTGAGAAAATAAAACAGTTGTAAAGACAACGTTTCTAATGCAACTCCTTAAAGAAGGTTTTGCAATAGAGATCCAGAAGGATTCTGCAAATTACGAGATCTAAAAAGATATCGTAATACACGAATAATCTAAAGAGATTTTCGTGATCGTAGCAAACTGGTAGTAGTGCCTTCTAAAAAGAAGATACTGACAGAACTGCTAAAGGCAACAGAAGGATGACAGGCGAGAGATGGAATTGCTGGGGTGAATTATCACCGTTGCTCAAAGCTTTATTCACCCTCTGCGAACAGCTTCCAGGAACCAGCAAGGTTGACGGAAAACCTTGGAACACTCCTGCTCTTCTGACTCCTCGGAAGACGGCGAACTCCTCTGGCAATGGCTGTACTCTTCTTTCTCTGTTTGAAGTAACAGAACTCACGCGTACTAAAAAGTACTAGTGTTAGTGTTAAACAACACGCTCACTACTCTGTTGTGTTAAAGAACACTTAGAGTTTTCTCTCTGGAATTCTGATTACTTCTGCCCACAGAGAGAGAGGAGAGAACCTGCATATATAGCCCACGGGGTGGTTGCCAAGCAGTTGCCTGAACTTCAGGGTAGTGGCAGAACCACTCCTGAACATGCAGCAACTGCTGCAACCGTTCCCGCTCTAATATGCAGCCAGCCATACGCACATACGCACTCTACGCACACTGCGTACGCTGCGCACACTGCGCACTCTACGTACGCTGCGTACGCTGCGCACACTGCGCAAACTGCGCGTACTGGGCTGCGTACTGGGCTGCGTAACTGGGCCAGCGTAACTGGGCTCGCGTAACTGGCCGCGCAACGTGGTCGCGCAAGTGGCTCGCGCAACGAGCGCAACTTAAGCGCACTATGCGCCTAGCGACGAGCGCAACTTAAGCGCACTATGCGCCTAGCAACGAGCGCAACTTAAGCGCACTATGCGCCTAGCAACTTAAGCGCACTATGCGCCTAGCAACGAGCGCAACTTAAGTGCAAAGTGCGCCAACAAAACGCCACATTACGCCTCATGAGCCCTTGAGCCCGAGCCCGAGCCCGAGCCCGAGCCCGAGCCCGAGCCCGAGTCCGAGTCCGAGTCGCTAAGCCCCAACGGGGCTTAGCTCCTATGGAAATAAATTTCCCAAGAGCAAAAAGCTTACAGCTTATTAATTGTTGATTAAGCCTTTATACCATTAATAATTAATCCCACATGGCACACACCCATGTGCACTACATGTGCATCTCCATAAAGAGTAAAGACTCATATATATGGAGATACACATTCCTTTCTAGCCGATGTGGGACTAAAAACCAAAACAAAAGGCTATATACCCAACACTTATTACATTGGGTTAAGCCTGTGCTTGTCATTTCAAAGTGTTTTTCTTGTTTTAAAGTCTACTGCTAACACAAAAAGAGGCAAACATTTCTTACTGCATAGATTTTCAGAATTAATCAAGTTTCACACATTATAATATAAATGTTGAGGCTAAAACAATTATTTATGTATTTGTTGAAGCCAGCAAAGACAAGTGTTATAGTAGAGTGGTTAGCTCTCATCATTTATGGCTAATATCATTAGGATCATATTGTAATTAAGTGCGTGTTTTAAGTACACAGTCAACAGCAAAAACACTTGAATCTGGTTGTCATAAGCAACAAAGATGAACTTGAAAGGAGATGCAAAAAGGAGGAAGATAATTTAACCATTTTCCTGTTATACATCTAATTATATAAAAAGTTTATTGTGAGACTCTCCAGAGATGATCATTAAGATGGGAAAGGCACCAAGACATATGAACGAAGTGTGATATCTCAAAGAGTCAGATCAGGTTTCAAGGCAATGGTGGGGATCTACAGAGAGAGCCGTTTAACATGTCATAATGTCCCTATTAGAGTGCATAGTACCTTTTGGCTCTTTTAGTATCTTTTGTAATATTATTTTCTTCTTGGTTGTTGCCACCACGATTTTTCGTTGTGCACTCGTTAAGTTTTGGATCATTTAAGTATTGGGCCCTTTGTTCTTTTTCCAATACTGAGGATTGTAGGAAGTTTAAATGTGCTTTTCCTTCTCATTGTCTCTCCTTTATTAGATATGTTTTAGTGGCAGTCTCATGCTAAGAATTGTTTTGAGATGTCACAGAACCTCTCTTATTGGCCAGTTGTACACACTTTTAAGGCATGCTTTGCTGCTTCACGTGTGCAAAACTGGGGTGTGACAACCATTTCTGAATGTTTGGGCTTGGCTAAGAGGGTGTCCTAGTGCCACGAGATTCCCCGCTAATGCAGTATCTGGGGAGAGTCAAAATGTAAACAGCATTACCCAATATATGGAGAACATGTTTGCATGACTCAAACCCGCATCCACTAGGATGCAAGTGCCAAAATTGACTCTTCGCCGCAAGTGAAAACCTCAATGTGAACATCAGTACCAAAGCCTTTACTGTTTTGGATGGGCAACATGAATGCATGTCTCAAGCGATTCCACTGAATTCATTATCCTTTTTTGAATTGAAGCGTGTGCAATGTGCATCTATCCATCTCTGTTCCACTTGCCCTAACAATCTTGCACAATATCTCTCACGTCCTGAACTAAAGCCTCTAACTTCCAATGAACGTTGGCACTTGTTTTCATCCTAACAGACTTCCTTAATACTATCTTTCTAATATTATAACAACAACAAGAAAGCCTGTCCAAATTTGTTGGCAGTTGGATATTTGATTTTTTTTTTTTTTTTTTGTTCTTTTCAACTTTGTTAAAGGCTATATCCTCTTTAACATTAACAAAACTATATATATTTTTACCGGCTTCAATCCAAGTTAGTTTAGTTCTACCCCTAATTTTAGTGTCACTCATCATCATCACATTCTCATTTCAGCTACTCATTTACTGGCTATGTTTTAACTTCCCCACTACTCCAATCCCTAAGTCATTCTAGAAGACCTCTTCATTTCAATCGCTAGGCGATGCACCTTCTCTAGTTCAACAAGAAAAGGCGTGTCGTATGTTTTTTTAAGGGAGATGACCGTTACCTCATACAAATGGTGAAGATGATTTGACAGAGATTGATGATGATGAATGATTCTTCTATTGGTTTTGCTTTTATTTTACCATTTGTATTCCTTTCATTTTGTTACTTCTTCTTAGAGAACACAAATTCTTGTTATTTTGTTAATTGCTACTGCTGCTCTGCTAGTATACTTGGTTATGTTTTAACATGTTTTTGTTGGTTTTAATATGTTATTTGGTTTTATTTCTTACATTACGAATTTATTTATTTATTTATGAATATTATTATTTATTTATTTTTGTGTCTTGTTTCGCTCGGGCGCGTGCCTTAAGTGGTGCGCCTCGAACGATATGGACCCTTTGCACCTCGAGTGTGCCTTGCACCTTTGACAACCTTGACTCTAGTAGAGTAGACGTTTTACAACAGAGAAGAAATTAGGGCCTACCAACTTTTGGTTCGTTCAGCTTATGCTCTTATATGTAGTTACCACGATGCAAACTTTTTGGTTGCTTGCAAAGAAATTCTGGTAAAAGAGAGTAAAATGACCGAGAAAGCTAAGAAAGACGGAAACAAAAGATGGTAGACTCGTTCAAACTGTTTGATACCTTTAAAAAGAAAAAGAAAAAGAAAGTAAGATTACAACGAAAGAACTAAGATTGTGGTTTGAGGTACTAGTTAGGATTCATCTCAATTAAGGAGATCCCTCACACACTCCCCTCTTTCTGATTTCGGACTTGTCACCTAGGTTGTCAACTTGCAATATATGTATTGTGTATGATTTGCTTGTATTTCGTATCCTGTGTCACGTATCTTGCATCATATGATACATAACTCTAGCAGTTTAGGTCTATACTTTATACAGAATGTGATTTATTAAAATTTTCTCATAATTTTTGTGCTTGTTTTATATTTACAAGTCTATCTAGTTCTACAATTCAGATACTTTAGTATACATTACATGACTTAAAGTCAGAATATACCGAAACTACCTATCATTCTATATGTATCATATTGGATCAACGGCCGGTAATGAAATGGTAGTATATCGTATCGTAAGATGCATATCGTGTACTGTAAGACACTATTGTTACCATAGGCTGGAGGTACTTTCTCATTTCCTTTTCCCTTTCTTTATAATCAGGCAACCTTTTGGTATTTTCTGAAGTCATTCTTTCATGGTGTGAGTAATTGCCTGGCAGCTGGGAAGCTTCATCTTTTTTCCCCCAAATATGAGCAGTGTTTGTGTCTTACACATGGCAAAACGACACTCCAAAATGCACTAGAACATGCCAAAATTAGGCAAATGCTGTGCAGTGAGATCTGTATCCGTCCATGCAACATAGCCTGGAAGTTTATGATATCTACGTAGCCATGATGACCCACTCCTGGATTATTCGTTACGACGATTTTAAGAAAGCTATTATTTGTTTAGTATTATTTGGAATTTGCCTTGTAAACCATATTGGTCGTAATTATTTTGTTAAAAGAGATCTCTAGAATCACTTTTCTCTTCATTCTCAACCATTTTCTCAACATATTTGTGTCCATGCAACATTGCTTCTGTGTTGAGCTTTCTTTCCTTGTTCCGTTTTATCTGTAAAACTTCTCTTCACATATTACGCAGCAAACTGGTTTTTTTCTTTCAAGTTTCTATTGTTACTTGTAGACTACCTGGTGAAGAATGTGATACTTACCAGGACACCAGCAGTGAGACCAGTAGCAGCAGTACCAGCCAAGTAGGCCAAGAAGGGAATTTTGGTGTTGATGAAGAGGCTTGTAACCAACCCAAAAGTCCAATTTTTGAACATCTTGAGCGTGATTTACCATTTGCACGGGAACCTTTGTCAGATAAGGCGCGCCTTTGTCTTGGTAATTTTTCAGCTATTAATGTTTCAAGCCTGACATTCTCTGCGATTATAATTTGCAGATTGCAGCACTTGCTATCAAATTCCCTGGGTTAAGGATGTATAGGAGCTGCGATCTACTCCCCTCCAGCTGGATGTCTGTTGCTTGGTACATCTTCATAACTGTGGTTTACGGAAAGTACTGTGGTTCTTGCTCTTGATTACGCAGCTAATTTTTGTATGTGGATTTGATGCAGGTACCCTATATATAGGATACCAACTGGACAAACCTTGCGAGATCTGGATGCTTGTTTTTTGACCTTCCACTCGCTTTCTACCCCCTCCAACCGTAAGCTTGTTATATCTATGTTTTAGTCAGCTCATTACACATGATCGATCGTGCAGTTTGAATCCTTTGATGTTTGTGTCTTCATTTGATATTTTGACAGACATCAGCAGTATGCACTCGATTGGTAGTAATGGTACTTCCAAGATGTTAGCCAAGTTCTCACTCCCTGTCTTTGGACTGGCATCCTACAAGCTTAAGGGTTCCATTTGGACTTCCAGTAGTCAGCACGAGCAGCAGCTTGCAAGCTCATTGCTGCAAGCTGCTGATAATTGGCTTCGCCTTCTACAGGTGGATCACCCTGATTTCAGTTTCTTCCTCTCGCGTTATAATGCAACCTGGAGGTAATACCAACTGCGGAAACCATGTACTTTTCTTGCGACTAATTATCGATTCTGTGAGTTATCTTTCCCTGTTCATGTATGTACTTTCACTTTGGGGGTCATATATGTTGTAGATAAGAATCCACAGAAGGTGGACATCTTTTTTTCAAAGAAACAGGATAAATTGTGGATTAGGAAAGTGCTTGTCTAGATGGACTTGTAAGTGAGTGGTTATCGTTATATCTATGATACATTTTTATAGGAACCTACGCAGGGGTTAGTTTTTCCTACATTTGATCAATAATGCTTTCAGGTATATAATTAAATTCCACTCTTGGGCCACGTTTGGTTCACGGAATTGAAGCCTTGGGAAAGGAAAGTGATTCTTTTCCCTTGTTTGGATGCCAAAGGAATGAGGAGGAAAGGAATTTGATTCCCAAGGGGAGGAAAAATATGGGGGAAAGTGGTTACTCCCACCAACCCAATGATTCATTTTTTTTCCCTCTAAGGATTCACTTTCCCTCTCAATTTTCTTGATTTTTTCAAACACCGGAAATGAAATTGATCGGAATTGCAATTTTCCAATGGAAAGAAAATATCATAGAATCAATTTCCTTTCATTTCATTTCCGCGAACCAAACGGGGCCTTGATGGAATTTAAGTTTTTGTTGGTCCTCGTGCAGCCCAGCCGTGGTCTCGCACACTTTAGTGAAGGCCGACTGGGTTGTGGGTTGAGGCGCTTCTCCTCTGTCAGGTCAGGGCGTAATCTAGAGCAGGGCTACCATAATTTGATGGATTGATTTTGGTAGTATTGTGTCTCATTAGGTCAAGCATGTCCACAGAGCATAAGAAGCTACAGAACCAGTTTCTGAACAGTTCTATTTCCAGCTAATGGGTATTGGTAGGAAACAAACAGGCCCGGACTTGGATATGAGGTCCAGTAGACTCATTTAATGTTTTTTGTCCGCGTAAAAGTTTTTTTTTTTTGTTATAAGATATCTAAACGTCATATACTAGAATATCAAGAGACATCTCAGTCAGAATAAAGAAATAAAGTTGGTGCAATCGCTATCAAAATTCTCTCCACTATAGTCGCTCTAGCAGTTGTCAATCTCCTATGTCACAATCTCCTATACCTTTCCGTTGTTCTCTCTCTCTCTCTCTCTCTCTCTCTCTCTCTCTCTCTCTCTCTCTGTGTGTGTGTGTTTCTTGGTCCTCTTGGATGTAAATGAACAACATAACAAGTAATAATTTATTTTCTTTTCCTTTTGTGTTATCATATGAACTACCCTAAACATGTTATTTTTTTTTTTATTCATTTGTCTAGAACATTAATATATTATATTTTGTTTGGAATATTTTCAGTTTATTATTATTTCATTATGATATATTATTTTGGATTTTATTTTTTTATTTTTTATTTCTTGAATTTGTGTTGGCAATACTAGTGTATCATCATCTATGAATAAAAAATTATATGAACGTTAAGTTTTGAGGGCACCACTTTTAGAGTTCGGCTCAAGTCTCAAAATCTAAAGACTGGTACTGTTAGGAAATCCTTGGGTGGGTAGAAGAAACCACTTTTCTCCATATTTTACTTTTTTTATGAATTTTTTTTTCTCCTTTCTTTGGCATCCAAACACATGAAAGAAATGACTTTATTTTTCCAAGACCATGATTTCGTAAACCAAAACGTGGCCATATAGTATTGTAGTTCTGAATCATATTACTTGACCACTTTATATAGGTAAGTTATAAAGTCACTATAAAATTATTCATGACTGGCCATTTTTTTTATTTACAAGTTTGTTACTCAAAAAATTGCTTAGAACTGTCCACTATCTAGTATATAAACCTTTTTTTTGCCTTTGTCTTATTCTTCCCCTTTTCTCTCTCAAATCTCAAAACTCTAAACTGTAAACCCAATATTATATAAAAGTTAGAATGTTCACAATCAAGTTCATGCCTAAATTTCAATCTTCTAGTAACTAAAATTTTGTTTAGGATCCATTTTGGACGGATTTTCGAAGTTTCGAACTTATTTTAGGTTTTCGAACTTCGAAAATTTGCCCACAGTCGCGATGAGGACGATGATAGCTTGTCAAAAGAAATTGACATTCTTGTCTATAGTCGGGACTCTCAAAAAATTTGACAGTCCTTTCTATAGTCACGACTCTCAAATTTTTTTTGATAGTCCTTTCTATAGTCAGGGCTCAATTTTTTTTTTTACAGTTCTCAAGAAATAATGTTGTTTAATAAACATCATATTTTTTTAGGACTGTTAATTTTTTTTGATAGTTCTACCAATTGGAAGGGCTGTCAAATTTTTTGAAAGTTCTAAGGACTGTCAAATTTTTTGAGTCCTACCAATTGGAAGGACTGATAAAAATTCTGACAGTTCCAAAGAAAATAAGTTGTTTAATGAACATCATATTCTATTTAGGACTGTCAAAAATTTTGGCAGTTCCAAAGAAAATATGTTGTTCAATGAACATCATGTTCTATTTAGGACTGTCAAAAATTTTGGCAGTCCTTCCAATTAGTAGGACTGTCAAAAAAAAAATTGACAGGCCTAATTGTATACGGTGGTTCTTTCAATTTTAATAGTTACTTCTGATTATAAACTGGTTTTTCTTTCAAGCTATACAACCAACCTCTGGTTTTTCTTTCAAGCTATACAACCAACCTCTGACCTCAACTAGGTGTGTCTTCTATTCTTAACAGCATTAGTAACACCCAAATATGAAAAAAAAAAATGCTTTATGGTCTCACTATTTATCCAATCAGTCCAAAAAAATATCAATTATTTTGAAAGTTTTTAGTGCCATTAATTTGTAGAAGTATTCTCCAATACAATATAGCTTCCATTTAGAAACACCAAAAGTTTGATAATTTTAAGTAATTTTTATTCTCCTGGTGAATTACATGCTAATATTAAGTCCTTGAAGTATTCAGGATTGTAGAAAATTTCTACAGCCTTGATAACATGCAAGACTTAGAAATTTTCTACGACTTAGAAATTTTCTACTACACTCTTGAGTCTTCCCAGTTGCAATTGTGGCAAAATTTCTCACATCGAAACCCTAAAATTGGTTCGAAACTTCAAAAATTCGCTCAAACATAAAATTAGAAAATTAGAGATGGAGAAGGAGGAATTGGAGAAGGACGAATATGGGATTTTGAAGTGAAGGAAGCTTTGGGTGTCATCTAAAGGATTGATTGGTACTTGAAATTGGAGAATGTGGAGGAGGAAGAAGTTTAAGATTTTCAATTGTAGGAGGTGTAGAAGGAAGAAGTTTATGATTTTCAATTGGAGGAGGTGGAGAAGGAAGGACATAATTGACGAAAGAAAGAGTAGAAGTTAGAATGTTTGAATTTAGAAAATTTGGGAGGATGGACAACCACTAGTAAATTTTTGGTTGTCATGAATAAAAATTTCTCAAAATTGGACTAGTTTCGATCCTGGGCTAGTCCCAAATAAATTTTGTATGACTTTTGAGTCCACGGTCCTCTCCCACCATCGATTCATTGATCTTCCGCCATCCGGTCTTTATATATATGGTCGAGTAGGGGTGGGCACGGGTCGGGTCGGGCCCAAATTTGAAGGATCCGAACCGGACCCGTCAATTTGCGGGGCGGGACGGGACCAAAAAATATTGGAACCGGAACGGACTCAACCCGTTCTAAACGGGTCCGAACCGTGACGACCAGCGGGTCCAAACGAGTCCAGAAAAATAGTTGAAAATTTCATAAACAGTTTACTGTTTACATATGTCAAAATGTCATTTGAATTATGAACCATTACTAAATAGTAATGGCAAAATTTCAGAGTGCTAACATCAGAGTGCATGCTAACCTGTGCTAACATTTGAATTTGAATTTCCTTTTGTTCTAATTTTACAACAGAGTGCTAACAGTAAAATGTATAATGTTGGAGAACATTAGAAAATAATATAAAATTTTAAGTTTTTCTAAAATAAACGGGCCGGGTCGGGACCCGTTTATTTTTAAAATGCAACCCGTCCCGTCCCGTTAATTTAACACGTCCCGTCCCGCCCCGACCCGTTTACTTGTAAAAATTGAGGAACCGTCCCCTTTGAGCAAATTACGGTTCGGACAGGATCGAATCCGCGGGTCCTGAATCCGTATGCCCAGCCCTTCGAGTAGCAAAGTTCTAGTAGCAAACCTTTATGAAAAGCCTTTATAAGATGGTCCTTATTCTCGGCAAAGTGACTAAAACTGTGGACACGACAGTACCTAATAGTCTCCGATTGATCAGAGTTCGCACATTCATAGTTAACCGTTCCTCGCGCGCACGCCGCTCGCCCTAAGTCGCGGATGCGGAGGAGGAGCTGTGCGGCGGCGATGAGGAATGCAACCGTCTGCATGGGGCTCATCGTGTCGAAAAGCTTGCCCACTGTCGCCCGGAGGGCATCTGCCGACTCGGGGAGCACCCGGAGCGAAGATATCACAGCCTCCACTGCCTCGTCCCTCGGCTCCCTGCCGCGGCCCCCATGCATCAGCCCGAGCACTTGCGGCATCGTTAGGCCCCCTGCACCCTCGCCCTCTCCTCAGAGAGCTCCCTCTCGGCGACCGCGATCTCCCTCCTCAGCTCCTCGACCACGGCCCGCTGGTCCTCGTGGAGGTCCCTCGCGAGGGAGAGGGCCGTGAGGGGCCGCCATCCGGTGATCCAGAGGAAGGTGCGCTCGTAGGGATTGAGCCAGGTGAGGGGGAGTACAGCAGGAGGACATCGCAGGCGGCCACACGGGACCTCTCGTGGTAGTGGGCGAAGACGCGGTCGACAAGGCCGCGGAGGGCAGGGGGTGGTCGCGCGGGGCGGCCTGGAGCTGGGCGAGGAACTGTTCTTGGCGGCAGACCCACCCCTGATAGAAAGAGTCCTTGATTCTACAACTAGGAGTATAAGCTCGGAGAGAGAGAAAGAGAGTTAATCTATAATATACCTATATATATATTACTCTTTTCTTTGGGAAGGAAATCATGTTTTCTATAATGAGAAGATTTGAAAGCATGGTGGTGGGAAGATCGGATCAGCTTTCTCCGATCCGATGTCCCAACCATATCCCCATGTATGACATGTGAGATTTTTATTAGTTTTTACGGAAAATTTTACGAGAAGCATAAAAGTTATTAAAAATTGCGCAAAAGACATTAAGTTTGGGAAATTTGTGAGAATAGCATCGCCGCGCCCAAAAATGGGGCGTGAAAATTTTTCACGCCCTAATTTAGGTCGTAAAAAATTAATCTCTGTTATTCCACAGCATTAGCTGCTCTTAATCCCCGGGAATTAAAAATAAATTAAAAAAAATGTGCGCCACATTTAAGGGCGCCGATTTTTAATGAAAATAAAAAAGAAAAAAAATGAGCGCCCCATTTAGGGGCGCCGAATTTAAAGCCTGCACAAAAGCACAAAATAAGAAAGAAACAAAAGAAGGGAAAAGTAAATAAATAAATAAAAAAAGCGCCCCATTTAGGGGCGCCGAATTTAAAGCCTGCAGTAACAAACAAAAGATGAAAGAAACAAAAGAAGAAAGGAAGAAAGGAAAAGTACAAAAAAGAATTTTAAAAAAAGGGCGCCTTCACCCCCTTGCGCCGCGTAGCATGGTGCGCGTTCGGCTTGTGCCGCGTGGCCATGCATGGATTAGATTGACTCTGCCCTTGGCAGAGATTCCCGCTCACGGGATGCATGGATTAGATTGGACTCTGCACTTGGCAGAGATTCCCACTACTTTTAAGTAGCTTTTGACCAAAAATATTCGGCCACTTTTGTATGGTTGTGTTGTTGTCATCTTTAAGATGACAATGAAGTAGTGAAACAATTGCAGAAGCAGAGAAGGGAAGAAGAAGAAGAAGAAGGAAGAGAAGGAGAAGAAGGAAGAGGAAGAGTAACACAGTCAGTCGGAGGAGAACTTCCAAGAAGGTTAGTAAAAAAATTTTGTATAGTAAAAAAAAAATACGCCTTAAAGAAGGGCGTATATTTCACTAAACCGTACAACTTCTGCTCAAATTAATGTATAATATTTGTCATTAATTTATAGATGGATATTCAAAATGACGGTCGGATACCAGGTGGACCTACAACACAGGATATTATGCAGCAACGAGTCCGTCACGTTTCAAATATGGTATTCGACGGAAAGGTATTTTAGTTAAAGTAAATTATGATTATTATAATTGATAATTATAGGCACTAAAAAATTTCAGACATTATTTAGTTATATGATTATCCAACGGTAAAATTACGTGAGCATGGAGACTGGCGCCACGGATGGAATCTCACAACTCGTCAGAATGAACTTGTTTCATCTTTTGGCTTCTCCTATGTTGACGCTATTCGTCTAAGGCGTCACGATAGAGATCTTTTGTTGAGTTTGATAGAGCGGTGGTGGCCAGGACGCAACACATTTCAGCTTTCCTTCGGTGAAATGTCGATCACTCTGGCCGACGTGGCCATGATTTTGGGGTTACCGATTACTGGTAGTCCTATATATTTTGAAGATGAGAGAAGTGTTGGAGATCTTATCAGAACATATCTTGGTGTGGAGCCGGAACCGGATCAAGATACTAGTTCCGGGATCAAAATGACTTGGCTTCGAACCACTTTTATGCATGTTCATCGGATTGGAAATACACCGGTTCCTGTAAACGAGCAACGGGTACGTTATATAGTTTTCTATAATTATTATACTATATAATATAGTTTTAATACTTGTTTATATTTGCAGCTTGTATGTTGCACTAGAGCTTATTTACTAAGTCTGTGCGGTGCATTGTTATTTCCCAACGGGACCGGAAATAAGGTTACTGCAAATCTCCTCCCATTTTTTGAAGACTTACAAACTCCTACAAAGCATGCATGGGGTGCCGCAGTGTTAGCCTATATTTATCATTCGATGACTAGTTTTGTTACTGTTGGATCGGAAGGTGCTGTACACAGCAATATAATGTATTACACTTATACAGGTATAATAAGGAAAAAAATTCTTCATAAATGGTTATATAAGTTAGAAAATTGATATCGTTTTTATTGTCTAGTAGAAGGAAGATTTCTGCTTATATTTGTTAATGCTTGATTAATATAAATCTTTATACAAGATGCACCTATATTATCCTGAATAACGAAGTTCCATGCTTCTTCACTATCTATTACTAAAAATGTATCGGTAAAAAAATATCTTATTACGAAATCATATGTAATAGAAAAACGTTCCACGATAATATTACGTATATTTTCTAAGGAGATATTAGGATAGGTAGAAATTAGATTAGTTGTACCTCCTTCATAAGATAGTCCACTAAGTGTACCTCCATGGTAGCAGATCAATGTTAATACTTGATCCATGAAAAAAAAACTAGAAAAGGTCGTTGAATGTTGCAACTTCTTTCTGAGGGATTCTTCTTGACACCAGGTGGTGATTTGGAGATGATTCTTCTTGAAAGCTTCACTGCGGAGGAGAAAAAATTTTGTCTCTGAGAGGTAACTTGAGAAGTGAGGGGATGAATTGAATGTGAAAATTTTCAATAAGATGATTTATATATATAGACAATATAAATGTAAAAATAGCCGTTGTAAAAGTTATAGTAGTCGTTGTAAAAACCATAGTGCCGTTGTAAAAGCTATAATAGCCAGTAGCCGTTGCGCATAAGTTAAAAGCCATGTAGCCGTTGGGCCAGTCAGACATTAACTTTGGCGCCCCAATTTTGGGCGCCCTTTTTCTTTTTTTTATTTTTCCCGCTCCCCAAATGTAAATTTGGCGCCCCAATTTTGGGCGCCCTTTTTCTTTTTTTTATTTTTCCCCCTCCAGTTAGCAAATTTGGCGCCCCAATTTTGGGCGCCCTTTTTCTTTTTTTTATTTTTCCCGCTCCCCAAATGTAAATTTGGCGTCCCAATTTTGGGCGCCCTTTTCCTTTTCTTTTTTTTTATTTCCGCATAAATAAGAAAATGAAAATTCGGCGCCCCAATTTTGGGCGCCCTTTTTTTTTTAATAAGAAAATGCAAATTTGGCGCCCCATTTTTGGGCGCCCTTTTATTTTTTTATTATTTTTTTTTTCCACAAACTAAGCCGGGCATTAAGAAGGGCATTAAGAAAAGTAAGTGGAAGGATCAGGAAGATAATTTTTCACGTCCAAAAATTGGACGCGACGGTGCTCATCCTACATTTTCACGAAACTTCATGCCTTTTCTGCAATTTTAATAAATTTTTATGCTTCTGTTGAAATTTTCCGTAATTTTTATCGATGAGATCCATATGTCATTAGAGGAAAGGACATGATTGGGACATCGGATCAGAGACTGCTGATCCGGTCCCGATGATGGAGAAGGAAGAGGTTTGGTTCACTAGTGACGACCCATCCATATGTCATTTAGAGGAAAGAGCATGATTGGGACATCGGATCAGAGACTGCTGATCCGGTCCCGATGGTGGAGAAGGAAGAAGTTTGGTTCACTAGTGACGAGGAGCTAGCTAGGCGGCTAATTCCGACTTCTGAGAACTTAGGGGTGGCGGTGGGTTGACAGTAGCACAATTGTCTGCATATTTGCCTGCCTTTGTCAGGCGGTGGAGACTCGAGTTCCTTCTTGTGTCATGCATATATATATATAGCCAGGTGTGTTCTCGTGGAGTAGACTGGATTTTAACTACTAATAGTTAATTATCATAATTTTTTATAGTTAAGTTAAAATTAACTAATAGTTAATTTTCATAATTAACTAAAAAAATAAACTAATAGTTAATTATCATAATTATAATAAATTTGTTAATCATAACTATAATCTTAATTAATAATTTATTAATTAATATCCAATTATAATTAATAATTTATTTGTTTTATTAAAATATTAATTAATAATTAGTTAATTACTATTTTATTATAATCTTAATTAATAATATTTTAATTACAATTATAATCATATATAATAATTTATAATTAATATATTATAATAATTTATTAATCATCATTATAATCAACATTACAGTCTTAATTAATAATTTTTTAATCATAACTATTATCATATTATAGTAATTATTTAATTATTAAGTCTAACTATAATTATGATATTTAAATAATAGTTAATTTATTATTTATTAAAAAAATTTAATTAAAAGCATACTTATTAATTTATTATCATAATTATAATCTTAATTATAATTTATTTAGTAACATTTTATATAATCTTAATTAATTAGTATATTAATTTTAATTAATATTTTATTGTAATCCAATGATAAAATTTATTTATTTTAATCCAAAAAATGGATTTGGATGTTTGGATTTCATCCAAATCTGAACAAACCAAACAATGGATTTGGTAAATGGAATTTGTAAATTCAAGTTTGGATCTTGATTTATATTTTGGATTTTCAAATTCAAGTCCAAATCCAAATTCTATTTACCAAACAAGCATTTTTAGTTCAAGTGGCTAAAGTAGGAGTCCTCCTCCAAAAGATATATTTAAGTTTTGGAAGAAGCACTTTAATTAAGTGAGGAGCCTGATGCAGTGTTGGTTTGAGATTTTGTTGGGGCTTTGACTTAATGTGCCAAAAAAGAAATTTTAAATTTTTTTTAGGATAAAATGATATTCGTAATTTTATTCAGTCTAATCTATAACTTAAAAAATAATTAATTTAAAATCTATCTTATTTTGATATAACGTTATTTAGTATAATCTTATCTTAAGAAGAGGGGAAAAAAAAAACAGAAGAGAAATGTTACATATACAGGGATGGAAGGAAAAAAAAAAAAGAGTGAAATAAATTTTGTTCAACTTTTATCGGTTTGCAATTCAGTTTCGGTGAACAAAGTATATTTTCTTCTATTCCAGGAAATTGTGTTTTCTGAAATTTCTTGTGGTCTGTTCGCTTCATTTCGTTACCAGTAAGACAAATTATGATATTGAAATATAAATTTTGATTTTGTCATATTTTACTAGTTTAATATTTTTAATATTTCAACCTATCTTAATTAACTATGACCAACAAAATACGAAAGTTAAGTGGACTGTAGTACAGCCTCAAAACATGTTTTGTAAGATCAAATAAACATTTCAGAAAATAAATAAATAATTTTGGAGCGTTGTTGATTGCATTTCATATAATTTTTTTTTATCTATATCACTATATAATAACAAAAGTGAGACTTCATCGAGCGAAAGTTTTTTTCCCCCCAAAAATATGCTTACGTATGTTAATAATTAAAATAATTTATTAAATTTAATATAGACAAATAGATAATTATATCTAAAATAATAATAATGATAATAGACACTGTAAGAGCATCATTAGCAGTTGGGACTCTCAAATTAGCAATTGGGACTCTCAAATGTAATTTGGGGTCCAGAAATTCAAATAAAAGGTAAATGTAGAATGGATTGGATTTGTATAAGAATAGTAGGAAATGATAAAGTGAGCTCCGGTTTCAAAATTTGTATGGTCAAAAATTAATATAGGAAAAAAATAATATAAATTATATAATCTAGAAAGTTGGACTCAAAATTGGGACTTACTATTCTACAAAACCAGTTCATACAATCTAGGATCTAGAAATTGGGAGGCCCAATCCTTAGCACCTTGGGTGGGATGAGACCGAAGTTGTAGAAATTGAGATTAGGGATGAGATTTACTATTCTACAAAATGAGCTCCTACATTCTAAATCTAGAATCTAGAAAATGGGTTGGGCCTTGCTAATGATGCTCCAATAGTCCAAATGCATGGAGATGTAGGGCCCGCGAAACCAAACTACTGCAGAGTGGGCCCTCTCTTGAAAGGAATAATTTAATATCATTGTGATACAAGAAATTCGGGGCACATCGGTTGCGTGCAATTTTCAATGTGAGAAGAACATGATAAAAAATAAAGAGAAAAAGAAAAACAAATATAGTCATGTTATTATTGATCATGACTCACAAAATAATACTCCCTTATCAAATTTGATTACTTTTAAATTTAGTGTTAACGATAAGTTATATTATTTGATTACTTTTAAATTTAGTTTTAACGATAAATTTTTTGATTAGATATAAAAAAATTTGTTTTGTAAATCTCTACTCTTTATAATAAGACTTGGAAACGGCTCAGAAATGAACCGTCCAAATCGTATGTATATCATCTCCCATTTATTTTATTAAAATATTACGGATAAAAAAAAAAACTTTTCTCCTCTTTTTAGGCACACAAGTATATATTTTAAAACTAAATTTAAAAACTAAAATTAAAATTTAATTTAAAGTGAAAAAATATTAAAAGTTTTAATTTGTTTAACAAATTTAAAATCAGATATATTTTAATATTTGAACTATTTTTAACTATAATAATAAAAAAATAATTGCAACGCACGTGAATTTATTAGCTTTAACTAAGAATTCTTGCTTAGAACAAAATAGAATACTACTATTTGATAAATATTTAATTTATATTATATCTAATATAGGTAACAATTTAGATTTCAAACAAAATTCAACTATCCTTCAATTTATATTCTTTCTTCTTCTTTTTTTTTTTTTTTTTTTTATCAATTTTAGCTTATAGATTAAATTTGATTTGATTTAAAATATTAAAAAAAACTTAGATTAGCTTATATTTAGTCTCATTCAACCGACCGTATGACCGTACGGAGATCTACTTTTTCTCCGTAAATAAAATAATGACATTTTTTCCATAAATAATTATAGTTTTAAGTAAAGAAGTGTTACGTTAAACATATTATTAATACTCTACTATTTGGATTATATGGAAGTATAAAAATATAGAGGTTGAACTTATCTTAGAAAAAAAAACTAAAATAATATATTATCGATAAGTAGAAGTATAGATGTCATACTTGAAGTATAAATGTTGTACTTATCTTAAAAAAAAACTAAAATATTATTTTGTCTGCAGTTTTGTGACCGCTGCGTGATCGCAGGTCTACGTGGGTCTACGTGGCAGCCAACTATTGGTCTCCCTTGCTATCACCGGTCTCAGTCCTTAAAATCCGGACCGGAGGGACAAGGGAAGGCCGCCACGTGTTAGCCAACCATTGGCCTCTCTTGCTATTACCGATCCTACCTTCTTAAAATTCGGACTAGGAGGTCAATGGAAAGCCGTCATTTAGCATGAGGCCACGCCTGCGGTCAGAAACCGTGGGCAACGTAGCAGCGTGGAAACAAAAAAACATATATGCTACTTTTGTTAAAATGAGTAAAATGATTTTTATATTTAGAAGGGAAAAAAAAAAAGAGATAAAAACACAAAACTATAATGATCATCTAAAGGATGAATATATATCCGGGTTACACTATATAAACCAAGAACACACTAAAGTTTCCTCCATCCGTACGTACGTATTCCCCAGAATGGCCATGGAGGAGGACACTAAACCCAGAACTGAACGAGAAGAAGAAGGAGAAGAAGAAGAAATCTCCTCTGCTACTGATAACAACAACAGTAGGCGCTTCAAGTGCCAGCACTGCAGCCGCCGGTACGCCAGTGCGCAGGCACTCGGCGGCCACCAGAACGCCCACAGGAAGGAGCGCCAGCGTGCCAAGCGCGCAACTGCGCAAACGCCGCCGCGACCGCCGCCGCCGCTGTCGCAGCACGTTCCGCTGCCGTACGTTCCGTTGTCGACGCGCGCGTGCTCGGCGGGCCGAGGCACCGTTCCGTCGCTGTGGCCGTCCTTCTTGGAGTTAGAGTTGGTGTCGATTCTTGACAACAAGACCGCGGCGGAGTCGTCGCCTGAGAGAATAAGAATGGCCGGAGATCCGACCTGGGGAATTGATCTCCATCTTGGTTTTTCAAATCCAGAGCCTTTTTAAAAAAAAGAAAAAAAAAAAAAGAATAATATTTGTTAGAGAGAGATTTATTTTTGTAGGGAGAAATTTATTATTACTATTTGTTAGAGAGATGGGATTTACCTCCCATTTTTTCTTTGGGATACTTAATTTTTTCAATTTGGGATACTTATTGATTTTTTAGAAATTGTCTTCCAGTATTACATTTACTTTGTTGGCTCAACTTAAAATTATCTTTTAGAACTAGTATATATAGTATTAGAACTAGTATATACACTGCACGTATTTATTATTTATAGATTATAATTAGGAAGATTAAAAGACACTTGGAGTTGATGATGTTGATGAGTTGGTTTAACTCTGTTGTTTTTAATTATATAGGTTATGGGTTCAACCCTTCGAATTTCATGATAACAACTTAGAAAACTTAGCAAGTTCCATGAACCCTTCGATTTCTATAATGCATTAATTCCTCTGCAGTGTATATTTCCATTCCTTTCCGCGAACCAAACGGGGCCTAAGGCCTTCGTTTGGTTCGCGAAATCATGAGATTGAGAAAGGAAAGTGATTACCTATATGTTTGGGTGCCAAAAGAATTGAAAAGGAAAGAAAAGTGATTCTGAAAGTAGAGAGAAAAATGATTTCATCCAAACAAGAAATTACGTTTCCACCTTGAAGTATTCACTTTTCTTTCCAAATTTTTTAGTATTTCTAAACATCGTAAAAGAAAATCAATAAGACTTATAATTTTCCAAAAGAAAAATGTCAAATAATTAATTTCCTTTCCATTAACCAAACTCTAAATCTTTCTTTCATAAACTATAATAATAATTTAGGTAGCATCCAATGAAAGCTTCAAGCCTCCAAACCCGTCCAAAGTGTATATTTGACTTCTCTAGTAAATAGAGTCCTTCCCCCCACCCCCCTCTATATATATATATATATATATATATATATATATATATATATATATATATATATATATATCAAAAATGATATTTGGTTTCCAAAATATTTGGATGATGCCATCTTCCATTATGTGGCATATGACATGGTTGCTGACATGGTAGCTGACATGACAAAATTTAACATTAAAACTAATATTAATATTAAATTAACATGATAATTAATATTAAGATTAACCTTAACATTAAAATTAACCTTAACATTAATACTAACATTAATATTAATATTAAAATTAATCTTAACATTAAAATTAATATTAACATTAGCATTAATATTAATATTAACATTAACATTAACATTAAAAAAATGGGTAATTAATGTTTTGGGTTAAAAATTGCCATGTCAGCTGCCATGTTAGATGTCACATAATGGGAGATGGCATCACCCAAATATTTTGAAAACCAAATAGCATATATATATATATATATATATATATATATATATATATATATATATATATATATATATATATATATATATATATATATATATATATATATAATGGTTTTAGTAGAATTATACGAACTCTTGAAGCCTTCAGACATATCCAAAGTGTATATTAGACTTCTTAATTTGAAAGAAACTCACAAAAAAAATAATTCAAGTTTTACTTTTCTTTTTTTTCATTTCTCATGTTTTATATCTTTTACTTTTCATGGCATGTGTTTTATTTTATAATTTTGCATGATCTTGTTAGTTTTATAAAGACAAAATATTTTAGGGTTTGAATAAGAATTTTTTAGATTTTGAGTAGTTTATAGATGGTAGGTTTCTATATATTCGTTATACAACTACATTTTGATTCTAATTCAAATTATAGTTGTAAGTTTTAGGGATAATTGGGAGTTGAAATAGGAGGAAAGAGAGAGATAAGAGAGAATTTTATTAGTAGTAAAAAATGAGAAAGAGATGAGAAGAAGTTGGAGATAGAATTACTGTCTATACTATTATATAATCCAAATAACATTTTTTTTTTTTCATATTTTTTTCTTCTTCTACTACTTTCGTGTTGTGCTAGGGAAGAACAACTTTCTCAAGGTCCTTTCTCGGTCATCTCTGGCAACAAATGATTGATGCTATGTTGCAATGCTAACCACACAAAATAAACCAAAACATACCTAAATTGATGTTACCAAGAAATAACAACCAGGGCCGGTCCTGGGGTAAGTCTGACAAGACTTCGGACTTGGACAACCCTCCTCCATAGGGCAACCCCCAGGCCATTTCGTTTTCTTAGGACCGGTCCAACAAAAATCCAAATTAAACATTTATCTTTCAATAAGGGTAAAGGGCAACAAAAATTAGCTCCGGCTAAGGCAACCCTATTCGCGGAGCCGGCCCTGATAACAACATAAATGTAAATTTACATGAACTTTGTATAAATGTAAACAGTACAAAATTAGTAGAAACATTTTTTACATGAACTTTTCAGTTGTACAAACTTTTTTTTTTAATAATATGAAGAAATGTAATCAAATTCATGGAAAACAATAAAAAATTAGACATAATTTAATTTACCTAGATTTTTTAAATTAGTTATAGATTATATGTTTATACCATAATTTAAATTTGTGATACCAATGCAATCTATAACTAAAATCTAATCAAATTCAAATGATAGTGTAAATAAAAATTTAATTTAAGCTTATCTATAATTTAAAAGTTAACTTAGTTTAAATTTAATTTGATATACTATTATCTTTAAAGTAGGAATATGATAGAATTATTAGGTTTCCCAAACATTGTTTCTACTCCAATTTATATGATACATAACAATTGATGTAGGATGGAGAATTTCTATATAAACCATAGTAAAAAAAATTCCTCTCACATAGCAATTAATATTGGGCTCACACCATTAAATTGATCGTTTTATTTTGTGACATATGACCCTCATCCTTATCGAAATTTTTTCTCTCATAGCAATTAATATTGGACCTCACACTATTAGATTGATTCTTTTGTGACTGCTAGGATAAAAATGTAAAATCATTATAGAGTTTTTTTTTTTTTTTGTGTACAATTTTTATGATATATATGCATTCATTAGGGGGTCATGATCCCAAAGGAGATGATTTTGTTTTCTCTTCCTTATCCTCATTAACAGAGAGGGACAAAAAATTTATATTTGCCATTAAAGATCATATCAAGTTGGAGGATTGAACCACAGGAAAGAGACAGTTGTACTGCTCATTTATATCTTATTTAGTTTAGACTACATCTATAATTCCAACACTTAAATACTTACTTAATATGGCTCCACAAGATACAATACAATATCAAATCGGAAATGCTTTTTTGCCCGCAGGCGGGCCAGCCCGTCCGCCTGCGTGACACTCCCCCATTGGCCCTCCCCTGTTAGCATGGGGCCCACGTCGTTGACCGGCCAATGGGGGAGGGCCACGTGACGGGCGGGATGGCTATGTCCTGCTTAGGTTATGGTGTTCTAAAATGACAGAACGCTCTGTTTATATAGGATTTGAGGAGGGACGAGATATATGCAATCTAACTCCGCAATCTTACTTTCAGGATTGGAAATGAGTTCTGCATTCTTTACTTATGTTTAGTAAGTGTGGGATTAAAAATTGGAAGATGTTTGAAGGGAGACGAGATATCGTAGAATAGTATTTTATTCCTCATCTTTTCATCATATGGCAAGGACCATATATATAGGGATAATAGGCAACCCAAGGGTCAAGAGTTACATAACCCAAGGGTCATGAGTTACATGATCCCAAGGGTCATGTGTAACTCATGACATAATGGTGAATAGAAAAGGGTTTCACAACACTCCCCCTTATTCATCCATTTTCTTGGATCCACTTATGAAATACTTCAGGATTCAATAAGCTAATGGGGTGGATACTGCTGGATCCAGAGTAAACTTGGTTTGCCTCATTAAAACCTTGGCTGTGGAAAATCCAGTGGAAAAAAACCATCAGTCCTAAGGAAAAAGAGTACAATCCTATATTTTTACTCCCCCTGATCTATACAAGCTTCAGGCTTGCAGGTCTTTTAGTTGCCTCATCCCTATTCCTCTTACAAGCTTTACAAAAGTACATCGTGGCAGTGTTTTGGTAAACAAATCTGCTAAGTTATTACAAGATTGAACTTGTTGTACTTTGACTTGTCCCTTCTCTTGAAGGTCGTGCGTCCAGAAGAATTTGGGGGATATGTGCTTCGTCTTGTCACTCTTCATGTATCCTTTCTGAAGTTGAGCTAGGCATGCTGCATTATCTTCAAAAAGGGTAGTAGGCTCAAGTTCACCAGTCCTCAGGCCAGTAGATGCCAAAATGTGCTGAATGACGGAGCGAAGCCAAACACACTCCTTGCTTGTTTCATGGATTGCCAGGAGTTCAGAATGGTTGGATGAGATAGCCACATTGGTCTGTTTGACGGACCTCCAGGAGATAGCCGTACCACCGAAAGTAAACACAAATCAAGTTTGTGATTTCTCTGTGTGGGGATCTGATCTATAACCTGCATCTGAATAACCAAGTAAAGTGGAAGACCCACTATTCGGGTAATATAGTCCTAGGTCTATAGACCCTTGGAGGTAGCGCAGAAGATGCTTCACTCCATTCCAGTGGCACTTTGTGGGCGCTGCACTGTATCTGGCTAATAAGTTAACTGAAAACGCTATATCAGGACGCGTACAGTTAGCCAGATAGAGTAGTGCCCCAATGGCACTTAGGTAAGGTACTTCAGGACCTAATGATTCCTCCCCCTCTTCCAGTGGACGGAAAGGGTCCTTCTTTACGTCCAATGATCGAACGACCATTGGTGTACTAAGGGGATGACATTTATCCATGTGGAATTGTTTAAGTAATCTTCGTGTATATGTAGATTGGTGTAACAGGATACCACCCTTTAGGTGTTCGATCTGTAAGCCAAGACAATACTTTGTTTTCCCTAGGTCTTTCATTTCAAAAGTTGTCTTAAGGCTTTCAGATATCTCAGTGATCTCTGCAGGAGATCCAATGAGATTTAAATCGTCGACATAAACGGCGACTATAACAAATCATGTTCCCGATCTTTTTATAAAGATACACGGGCAGACTTTATCATTAGTAAATCCTTTCGTAGCAAGAAACTCACTTAGTCTGTTATACCACATTTTTCCTGATTGTTTAAGACCGTACAATGATCTTTGTAACCTTACAGAATAGGTGTCCCGAGGTCTATATGTTTTCTCTGGTGAAATTTTATATCCTTCAGGGAGTTTCATATAGATATCTTTATCTATATTGCCATAAAGATATGCAGTCACAACGTCCATGAGCTGCATTTCTAGGCTTTTCAGAGAAGAGAGGCTGATCAGGAATCTGAAGGTATTCCCATCCATGACCAGAGAATATGTTTCTTCATAATCTATTCCCGGTTTCTGGGAGAAACCTTGTGCTACAAGGCGTGCTTTGTAGCGCACAACTATGTTGTGTTCATTTCTTTTTCTTGTGAAGATCCATTTATATCCCACAGGTTTTACACCTTTAGGTGTTTGGACTACTGGTCCAAAGACTTCGCGTTTCAAGAGTGAGTCCAGCTCTACTCCTATTGCCTCGTTCTACTTTGGCCAATCGCCTCTGCGTTTACATTCCGCTAGAGACCGTGGATCGTTGTCATCGTCATTTTCAGTGACGTGAACGGCAATATTGAACGAAAAATCGTCGTCGACGACTGTGCTTTTTCTGTTCAGTACCTCTCCAGTACGTACATAATTTAATGATATTTCTCCTGTTTGTTCCTCTTCAGGGGAAACTAGGAGGGGAGAGGTAGCTGATCTGAGCTCAGCATCCTGTGTTGGGATCTTCTTAATTTATTCAGGTTTTTTCTTTTACGAGGGACTTTGTCTCTCGAACCTGGTGGGCATCCTCTTTTTAATTGAGGTATTGCCATTTCTGCTGCCAGTGGATTGCATCCATCTTTGGGGATGTCAATCCTAGCTGGCGTGTTGGCAGCAGGGACGTGTGATCTGACAATCTTCTGGTTGTCAGTAAATGTATCCGGAAGTAGATGTACAGTGTTCTGAAGATGTAATATCTTCAGGATCTCATCTTCACATTGACTTGTACGCGGATCAAAATGAGACAAAGTTTTTGTGTCCCAAGAAATTATCTTAGAAGCTTCTGGCTTCTTAGACTGTGTGCCCAGTTTAGGAAATAATCCTTCATCAAACTCACAGTTATCAAGACGTGCCTTAAATACGTCACCCGTCAGGGGTTCTAGGTATCTAATTATAGAGGGTGAGTCAAACCCAATATAGATACCTAATCGACGTTGTGGACCCATTTTGGTCCTCTGTGGGGGAGCAATGGGGACGTAAACAGCACAACCAAAAACTCTCAAATGAGAGATATTTGGAGGTGAACCATAAGCGAGCTGCATCAGAGATAGAATATGACCTCCAGAAGGCCGTATTCTAATAAGTGATGCGGCATGCAATATAGCATGACCCCAAGCTTCCACAGTCAACTGTGACTGCATCAACAATGGACGAGCAATCCATTGTAATTTCTTAATAAGAGATTTGCTAACCCGTTCTGGGTGTGAACATGAGCTACATGATGTTCAACTTCGATGCCAGTTGCTTGGCAATAGTCTTGAAAAACCTGTGAAGTAAATTCACCCGCATTATCAAGTCTTAATTTTTTGATATGGTTATCGGGAAAATGAGCCCGCAACTTAATTATTTGTGCCAATAGCTTAGAAAAAGCTAAGTTGCGGGTGGACAAAAGGCACACATAAGACCATTTAGTAGATGCATCTATAAGTACCATAAAGTACCTAAATGGACCACTTGTGGGGTGAATAGGTCCGCAAATGTCTCCATGAATTCTCTCTAAGAAGCTAGGAGACTCTAGTCCCACTTTCAAAAGGGATGGTCTCGTTATAAGTTTGCCTTGAAAACAAGGTAGACACGAGTAATCATACTTCTGAAGAATCTTCAGGTTCTGCAGGTTGTGTCCACTGGATTGGCTCATGATTCGTTTCATCATAGCTGATCCTGGGTGACCCAGTCTATTATGCCAAAGTTTA
This sequence comes from Iris pallida, assembly GCA_029216955.1. NCBI lineage: Eukaryota > Viridiplantae > Streptophyta > Magnoliopsida > Asparagales > Iridaceae > Iris > Iris pallida. Next base: position 13,529,861 of record JANAVB010033817.1, on the reverse strand, counting down.
AATTTTGGCGATGAATGACACTTCTAGTGCACAATCATGTTAGCTTCTGTTGATTGAATATGAGTATGATAGAGACCCGACGGGAGTCCCTTGAATCGTTCTAAGATAGTTTTTGAACCATCTTTTAGACGAGTAACATACAAATATTCTTCCTCATTTATTTCATTTGTTTCTAAGTGATATCCGTTTAAACGAATGTCCTTGAAACTTATGAGGTTCCTACTTGATTTAGGAGAGAATAGTGCATCTTTTATTATTAGTCTTGTTTTATTTGGGAGCAATATAATTGCTTCACCAGATCCTTCTATTATGTTTGATAGTCCTGATATCGTAATAACGGGACCGTCATAATCATATAAGCTATAAAAATAGCTTTTTTCTCGAAGGATTGTGTGCGTCGAGGCGCTGTCCACAAGACATTCACACTTCATCTATAGATCTAAACCATCGTAATTAAAACAACGATTTTGAAATACAATATATATATATATATATATATATATATATATATATATATATATATATATATATATATTAAAAATAATTCTCTTATATCGATCGACGGTCCGATATAGAGAGGTCAATAAGTTGCTTGCAAAAATGCATAATTATAAATACAATTTGAGCAAAAAAAAAAAAATATTCGGTCAACCCCTTTCAGTAGCTCTACGTGAATATGACCAGGGGAAAAATGAGGGAGGAGGGTCACCGGGGACCTCTTAAGAACCAAGCCCCAAGTTCTTTCTGACATCATACCCAAATAGGTGAGTCTATTCAGAGAGACTTCGTAAAATTTTATTTGTCAAATGTAAGAATAAATATCATTTTTCAAGAAATTCACATTTATCAAGAAATTGACACTATCAGTGGCCGGAGCCGATGGGAGAGGAGTTGAAATGGTGGCTAATTAGTCCTGGACACGTAAATGGAACTTCAGGTCCACATGCCAGCTCAAATAATTTTTTTTTTCAGCAGCGTCTAGTACTACGAAATCGACACTTGCTTTGGCCATTTTATCTTTAGATCAATCATGCCAAAAAAAAAATATTGAGTTAATTTCCTTAAACTTTTCCTTTCCATTAATCAATGGAACTTAAAAGTTTAAAACAAGATATACTTGTAGCAAGAGATTTAAAGTTTAGTCTCATTTATGCAATTATGTCCTCATCCATTCCAGGAGATAGCCGACCCTGCTGGACTCAAAATGCTACTGTAATGAACACTATGAAAGTTGGAAAGAAGAAGAAGCTAATATGCAATCTGTCAATATTACAGTAAGTAAATTTTTTTTTTTTTTCAATCATGAAATTGTTCATCAATCAAGAGCAAAAACAGAAATGAAATTATTTCAAGAAGAGTCCCAGAAATGTATGATTGATTTATCCCATATTTCTTTCTTTAATAGCATCATTCTATCGTAGCACAAATAATCCATTACTATAATTCCTCCAAGTCTTTCAATAAGAAAACTAAAGAACCAACGTGTATTAGGCCTAAGGCAAACGCTCCAGAATACATAAGGATACACAAAACTCAATGATGTGTCTGAGCCTGTGTGATATTTGTGCACGTACAACATAGAAAAAATAATAATCATCTGATCATGAAAATGTTCATCAATCAAAAACAAAAAGTAGCAACGAAACTATTATAACAAGAATTTCCCCTAAAGTATTGTTTTGAACGTTAGCAATATAAAAAATATCACTCTTAGATTGTTAGATATATATATTGCTAATTTTCATTCAAACAATTAATTTGTAAAAAAAATTTGATCAGAATTAAGTGATTTGACGGTTCTCAAGAGATAACACGATTTGTTAAAAATATAAGATCCCAACTACGAATATAAAGCTATAAACTGCAAACCATTTGTTGAAAATGTAAACATGTCCAGACACACCACATGAATATGCCGATTTAGGAGCTCTATTAATTATAGCATATGGAAATGGGTTTTATCATTTCTCTAGAGTATCGTACTCTCAAATGAAATTTTAGATATCATCTAGAAAACTATCCAATTGAATATTGTATCATGAGCAAGTACTTACATGATTCAGAAAGTAGTACATCTCATGAATAAGATGAATTTTTCAAAAATAAATTTACCTTTCTTATCGTACGGTGGAAGAAGGTAAAAAAAAAATTAACGGTACGTCGGATCGGCTAGGGAAGGAGGAAGGATGACGTCGATATCTGGACGTCGATTCTTCTTGCTTCAGCAATCGTGCTGATAACGTGTTTGAAGGAAGACGAGATATCGTAGAATAGTATTTTATTCCTCACCTTTTCATCATATGGCAAGGACCATATATATAGGGATAAGGGGCAACCCAAGGGTCAAGAGTTACATAACCCAAGGGTCATGAGTTACATGATCCCAAGGGTCATGTGTAACTCATGACATAATGGTGAATAGAAAAGGGTTTCACAACAGAAGAACATATGGAAGTTTTAGATTTTTCGCATATGTAGGAAAGTAATTCTCAAATTCCCCTTGAGAATATGTTTGTTTTCCTGGGAATGTTAGTTCGGTAAATTAGTTATAATTTATTTTGATGTTAATACCCATCATCTGAATGTAGATCATAAATCTTCTAAAAAAAAATATAGATCATAAATAATAATTAATGAAAGAATATTTGTGAAAAATTAAACAAATTAAGATTTTTATTTCTGTTAGAACCAAACAAAATGAAAAAATAAAAATTGTCGGATTATATATTTTTTAACCTAACCAAATATGGGTATAGAATACATAACCTTTATCCAAACTACCCTAGCTATAGGGTGAGTGATTTTGATGATAGAAGTATCTTTGAGACTTTGGATGATGATGTTGCATGGCGAAAAGAGTGTACAAATTACAATCAAAAATATACTTAAACCAAAGGATTCAGTTGTGAATGCAGCGACAGGATGTCAAAGAAGCTGACACTTTGACCGTAAAATAAGAATTTTTGTGAGAGCCATTGAGCCAATACAAACTTGCACGTCAACATAGTCAAATGGCCAACTGCTTCCATGTTGGAAGGAATAAACTATTATGTGCCACCTAAAAGACCAGCATGACCAAACTCCCTCTTACTATGGGGTGAGCATTATATATATATATATATATATATATATATATATATATATATATATTGGTGTTTTATTCTATGTGTTGTGTGTTCACAACATTCTATTGTTAAAAGATAGTCCCACATCGGAAAATCACACCAATATGTATCTCTATATATTACTTATGAAGGAATAGAGAGATGCACATGGGTTGAGCCCAATGGAGGGTGCCATGTGGGGGGATTTTACATAGAGGTGAGAATAAGAAACCAACTTTTGGCCAAATGAAAATAGAGTTAAATCTATTGGAGCTAAGCCCCGAAGGGGCTTAGCGACTCGGACTCGGGCTCGGGCTTGGGCTAATGGGCTTTTGAGGCTTAATGTGACTTTTTGATGGCACTTAGCACGACAGCTCGTAAAGCCCATCTCGTGCCTATAATATCAGAAGCATCTCCTCTCTCCAAGGTTACAGAAAATACTCAGAAATTTTTCCAGAGAGAGAGAGAAGTGCTGCTGCTATTCCGAGGAGTCGACATTTTTGGCCAGCGTTCTAAAGTTCTCTTCGAACTTGCTGGTTCCTGGAGGCTTGTCCGTAAGGCGGATATAGCTTTGAGCGCCGGTGATCTTTCACCCCAGCAGTTTCTCTTCTTCCTCTGTTGCCTTCGAGAATACTGTGGCTTCTCTTTAGAAGTTATACGGTTCAGTTGCCTTCGAGAATAATTACGAAATCTTTTTAGATTCTTGTAATACAACATCACCTTCTTTAGGGTGTTGTTGCTGGAAACATTGTCTTTACAATTGTTTCTGAAATCGAGTTTTTCCATCGATTGTTCGCCAAGGGACTAACAATCTCAAAGCTATATCGAAAAGATGGATAACTCACGTGCATCGCTCGTCAATACCGACTTTAACAAGTTGGAGAAATTCGACGGCGAACATTTTCAAATCTGGAAACGAAAAGTAACCTTAAACATTCAACTCGTGGAAGTTGACCACGTGCTGAATGAAGAAGAACCGATCGTTCCAACAACCGAAACCGCAGAAGTTATTGCCGCTGCTAAGTCCAAGCAGGCAAAATGGATTAGAGAAAACAGTATCTGTAAACTGTTGATTCTCAATAGCATGGAAGACTCTCTGGCAGAGTCCTATTCCAAGAAAAATTCTGCCAAAGAGATTTGGGACTCCTTGGGGTAATTGTATGAAGATGACGAGAATCGGTCCAAGATCTTCTTGGTTGAAAGATACCACAAGTGGACCTTCGAAGATGAGAAGGCTATGCTGCCCCAAGTAAAGGAGTTTCTGAAGCTGCGCCAAAAATTGGATGACGAGAAGATGCCTCTTGTCGACAAGTTTGTCGTTGGAGGAATCGTCTCTAAACTTCCTGCGGGTTGGAGCAACTTCTATGCAAGGATGCACCGCAAGAAGCTGGACATATGTATGGAAGATCTCCTGCAAGAGATCCATGTTAAGGACGAGATGCGCTCTCAACAGAAGATGGATTCTCTGTCCAAACAACTGGCGAAAGCAAATCTGGTCCAAACCAGAGAGTACAAGGGGAAGCAGGCGGCTTCTCCTCATAAGAAGAAGAAGGACTTCACTAATCTGAAAGTGAAGAGTCCTTCATTCAAGAATCAGAAGTCCAAGTCCCATGTGACTTGTTACAAATGTGGCAAGAAGGGCCACTACAAAAGTGATTGCAAGGAACCAGAAAAAGGTGAGCCTAGTAAGGTTTCTATGATTACTAATCTGGTTGCAATGATAGCACAGGTTGCAAATATGGGGGTTGGCTCGGACTGGTGGATAGACACTGGTGCGACATGTCATGTCTGCTCAGACAAGGAATGGTTCGACTCATATGAGCCAACTTCCGAGAAAGTCATAATGGCAAACCAGGCACAAGCTGAAGTACTGGAGATCGGGACGATGGAGCTGAAACTCACATCGGGGAACACTCTGACGCTCCAAGGAGTGAAGCATGTTCCTGCAATTGCTAAGAACCTGATCTCTGGGAGCCTGCTTTGTAACGCAGGCTTGAGGATGGACATCAATGCTGGCCAGATGGTGATGTCCAAGAAGGGTACATTCTTCGGAAAAGCTTTCCAGACTGAAGGAATGTACAAAATTCAGCTTGTTGTAACCCAGCAAAATGATATTAATGCTATTTCTACTTTGAACTATTCTTTTGAGTTGTGGCATAATAGGCTAGGACATGTTCATTGTAAAAGAATTAACAAAATGTCTAGCCTATGACTTATCTCCAAGTGTGGGGGTAAGGTAGAGAAATGTGAAGTGTGTGCTCAGACGAAGATCACAAGGAAACCCTTTCACAGGGTCCATCGAAGCACAGATCTTCTGGATTTGGTTCACTCAGATATCTGCGATTTCAAGCAATTCTCTACAAAAGCAGGGATGAAGTATTTTATTACTTTCATCGACGACTTCTCAAAGTATGCTTTTGTCTACCTGCTCAAGTCTAAAGACGAAGCATTCGAGAAGTTCAAGGAGTTCAGGGCCGAGGCTGAACGGCAAACTGGACAACAACTCAAAAGACTAAGGAGTGATCGAGGCGGGGAGTATCGGTCTCATGATTTCTCATCATTCTGTAAAGAACATGGAATCATAAATGAGACGACGGCTCCGTACTCTCCTCAATCCAACGGAGTAGCAGAAAGGAAGAACAGAACGTTGACAGAGATGATGAACTCTATGCTGTTGACTGCGGGTCTTCCAAAGAGCTTCTGGGGAGAAGCTGCATTAACGGCTACTTTCATTCTCAATAGAGTACCGTATGCAACTTCGGACATAATCTCTCATGAACTCTGGTTCAAAGTCAGACCTAACTTGAATGTCATTCGAGTGTGGGGGTGTCTGGCTTATGTGAAGCTCCCAGATCTGAAAATTCAGAAGCTGGGGACTAGAACTACTAAGGCTATCTTCGTGGGTTATGCCGAGAAGAGTGATGCTCGGAGATTCCTTGATATAGAATCAAATCATATCATTGAATCTCGCGATGCTGAATATTTTGAAGACAAGTTTGCAAGGCACAAAAATATTGTTCTCGCGGATCTTCCGGAGAATGATGAGAGTGCAAAGCAGACAAAAGTCCTTAACGAACCAGTAGTCCAAGAAGAAGCTATTGTCGAAGAGACATCAGTTGAACCAAAACTCGCTGAGCCGTCAACTAAGCGAGTAAGGAGACCGAAAGACTTCGGAGATGACTTCGTCACCTATCATGTGGAAGCAGATTCGCTTACCTGTGATGAAGCGATGAAGACCAGAGATGTTGTATTCTGGAAGGAGGCGATAGACAATGAGATTGACTCAATCACCTCCAATAATACATGGGTGTTAGTTGACCTGCCAGAAGGAGCAAGACCCATCGGATGTAAATGGATTTTTAAGAAGAAGATGAAAGCAGATGGAACCATCGACAAATTCAAGGCCAGGCTAGTGGCCAAAGGGTTTGCTCAGAAACAGGGGATCGACTATTGTGATACTTATGCTCCAGTAGCTCGGATGACAACCATCAGATTGTTAATTGCTCTAGCAGCAATACACAAACTAGTGATACATCAGATGGATGTGAAAACGGCATTCCTTAATGGCGAACTAACCGAAGAGATTTACATGCAACAACCAGAAGGATTTTTCGTCAGAGGTCTGAAAGACAAAGTCTGCAAGTTGATGAAGTCTCTATATGGTTTGAAGCAAGCTCCCAAAATGTGGCATGAGAAGTTTGACAAAGTGATAAGGTCAAATGGCTACAAAGTCAGTAAAACAGACAAGTGTGTCTATACTAAGTTTGCTGACGGAAGAGGAGTTATCGTTTGTCTATACGTAGACGACATGCTAATCCTAGGTACGGATTTAAGCTGTGTCACAGAGACGAAGAAATTTCTTTCGACCAAGTTTAGTATAAAGGACTTGGGGGATGCCGATGTTATCTTAGGGCTCAAGATCATCCGGACAGGCACGGGAATAGCACTGTCACAATCTCATTACATTGAGAAAATGCTCACTCGATACGGGTATCAAGATCTTCCTATAATTGATACACCGTACCGGAGTGATCAGAAGCTGGAGCCAAATTCGAGAGAGTGTCAAGCAGTTGGAGTACGCCAGCGTCATCGGAAGCTTGATGTACGCTACTACTGCCACAAGGCCTGACATAGCTTTTGTGGTGGGAATGCTGAGTCGGTTCACTAGCAACCCAGGCGTTGAACACTGGAACGCTGTGAAGCGTGTTATGAGATATCTAAAAAAGACTCAGACATTTGCACTATACTACAGCGGAGATCCGTCAGTAGTGGAAGGCTTCAGTGATGCTAGCTGGTGTTCAGAGGTGGAGAGCGAGTATTCTACAGGTGGATTCATATTCGCTATGGGCGGAGCTGCTATATCGTGGAAATCGAAGAAGCAGACAATGTTATCTCGCTCCTCCATGGAATCTGAATTCTTTGCATTGGATGCTGCTGCAGATGAAGCAGAGTGGCTTCGGGAGCTCATGTATGATCTTCCAGTGGTTGGAGCTCAGATACCGGCAATCCCGATATACTGTGACAACCAGGCGGCAGCAGCAGTAGCATCAAATGAACTCTTTAACGGGAAGAAGAGGACTGTGCGGTTAAAGCACAGAGCAGTGAACGATCTCATCAAACGAGACATCATTGCAGTAATCGATGTTCGGAGTCAGGAGAACCTGGCGGATCCGTTCACGAAAGGCCTCAAACGACAGCTGGTCGAGGACACAGCAAGGAAGATGGGTTTGAAGGCATTCTAATATTGTGTCATTATAATCTTATCAATAAATTTTATGTTATTGGTTCAAAGAGAAATCTACCAGATATCTAATTTTTTGATTCAAGGGAGGACTATTGACTAGAAAAATATTAGTTAACAGTGGGTACTTGTTCTGCGGAACATGGAAGGGTTTCGGACCCAGAACCACTGTTGTCTACTATAAATTTTCTACGGAAAATTGATCCTGTGGGAAGGATGGCATAATGCCTTAATGAGTTCTCAGACTGAGTGAAGGTCTGTTATGCTTTACAGAAAGCATGGTGGCGCAACAACCACAAAGGAGTGTTACAACTCCATGCTATAGTGGGGTGACTCCACCATGAGGTTCCCAGGTAGGGGTAATGCCTCGGCTTTGTTAGCCAAGTCACAGGCGGCGTAGCACCGCATATAGGCAGGTAGCCTAATGTTGCATAATCATAAAGAGGTGTAGACAGCACTACAAAGAGGACGGTATCCTCATGTTACAGTGGCATGACACCACGAAGAGGTACCAGGTAGGGTAAATCCTCGACTTTGCAAGCCATGTCATAGCGGCGTAACACCGCACGGAAGCGCAAGACTTCATGGTGAGTAGTTTGGCACTACAAAGAGGATTGTGACCTCATGCTACAGTAGTATGACACTACGATGAGGTACCCAGGTGGGGTAAAGCCTCGGCGTTGAGCCATGTCATAGCGGCGTAGCACCGCAAAGGAGCGCAATGCTTCATGCCATGACTCTTTATAAAGAACTCACCTATAATGTATGGACAGAAAAATAGGCCGTCTCTTGAGGGTAAATTTGTAGACGCCCAAAATACATACATTGAAATCCAGGCTGGCACAAGGCCTTTAATGTGCAGCCAGAAGCACAGATAACTACATTATGTGAGTGGGAAAAATTACAGATGTGGTACAGAATTCAAGGCGTAGTCCATTCTTGTATCATACTGTTGTTCAACCCATGCGGGAAGATTCAAGTCGTCAGCGACATCTATCCTAATGCATAATTAATGGACAGTTATTATGTGGAACGCTTAACTCATATATATAGAGATATGTGGGGGATTGTTGGTGTTTTATTCTATGTGTTGTGTGTTCACAACATTCTATTGTTAAAAGATAGTCCCACATCGGAAAATCACACCAATATGTATCTCTATATATTACTTATGAAGGAATAGAGAGATGCACATGGGTTGAGGCCCAATGGAGGGTGCCATGTGGGGGGATTTTACATAGAGGTGAGAATAAGAAACCAACTTTTGGCCAAATGAAAATAGAGTTAAATCTATTGGAGCTAAGCCCCGAAGGGGCTTAGCGACTCGGACTCGGACTCGGACTCGGACTCGGACTCGGGCTTGGGCTTGGGCTAATGGGCTTTTGAGGCTTAATGTGGCTTTTTGATGGCACTTTGCACTTAGCACGACAGCTCGTCGCAAGGCGCATTGTGCGCTTTAGTTGCGCTCGAGAGAGAGAAGTGCTGCTGCTATTCCGAGGAGTCGACATTTTTGGCCAGCGTTCTAAAGTTCTCTTCGAACTTGCTGGTTCCTGGAGGCTTGTCCGTAAGGCGGATATAGCTTTGAGCGCCGGTGATCTTTCACCCCAGCAGTTTCTCTTCTTCCTCTGTTGCCTTCGAGAATACTGTGGCTTCTCTTTAGAAGTTATACGGTTCAGTTGCCTTCGAGAATAATTACGAAATCTTTTTAGATTCTCGTAATACAACATCATCTTCTTTAGGGTGTTGTTGCTGGAAACATTGTCTTTACAATTGTTTCTGAAATCGAGTTTTTCCATCGATTGTTCGCCAAGGGACTAACAATATATATATATATATATATATATATATATATATATATATATATATATATATATATATATATATATATAGAGAGAGAGAGAGAGAGAGAGAGAGAGAGATAGAGAGAGAGACTAACTTTAGTCTCATTTAAAATACAACAGTATGTATAAAAACTATATATTTAATATAATTTAATCATGATTCTAACGTAGACATGACATATTAAACAATAGAAATCGTTCAACCGAACAAACTGAATCGATTATATCAATTTGATTTTGGTTATGGCTAATTTCGGTTCGGTTTTGGATATTTAGAATTTTGTTTTGTTCGATTTTGACTATTTCGATTCGATTGAAGCTGAATAAGTCGAACAACCCTACTCTCTACCTAAATAAGTGTATTTGTACATCGACTTAAATTTGGTTCTTCTAAAAAACTCTCTACCTAAATAAGCAAAACCAAACACCTTTGTCTGATAACATAGGAGGCTGATGACATGGGTACAAGATGTAAAAATTGTCTCAAAATTGAATTAACTTTTCAAATTATTGATAAATTTTTGCTGCCGAATAGTTTTGGGCTGCTCTCTAATCGCTGTTATAAAAATTAAGCAAAATTAATATCCAATAAGTAATCCCAAACTCAGTATTAGTGTATTAATTTTTTCATTTTTTGTAAAGATATGGCTAAATTAACCTCAGTGTTTCTACACGGAGGTCATTCACTATATCTACTAATATAACGTGGCTTGGAAACGGCTCAAAATTAAGCCTAAATCATCTATCAATTAATAATAAAAATATGGAAAAACTTTCTCTCTTTTCTTTCGCATAACCAGAAACTTTCATTTGTTCCACATATATCTATAATAATTTTTAATTAAAATATAAATATATAATAACAATTATATATATATATATATATATATATATATATATATATATATATATATATATATATATATATATATATATAATCCAAGTACCATGGATATTTAGATTATTTACATCTTTGCTTAAAAAATTATTTATATAGGGATAATAAAGTAATTTACACCCTCCACTAATTCGAATTTATAAACTATTGTAACCTCCTCATCTCTTAGGTCCGTAATTTTTTTCTCTCTATTTTTCTCTGATCTTCTCTTTTCTTTTTCTGTAGGTAACTATTTTTTTCTCCTTTGTGTTTTGCAGCATCTGAGAAAATAAAAAAAGAAAATAAGAGAAAATTAAAGTTCTCTAAACATCTCATGCTGACTTCGGATCGGTTCATATCTATTGCTTTAATTGATTTTTTACATAGAATATCAAAGTTATTTACCTTTATTTATATATATATCATCCTTTTCTAATATCTCCAATTCTCACAAATCAAAACAAAAATATCAATATTATTTCATTTTTTTTGTATCAGTGTGTTTTTTCTCCTCGACTTTTGCAAATTATGAGTATGAAAGTTGGTAATTATTTGACATCCTTCATTTGGATCTTAGTTCCTTCATATTATATATATTAATTGTGCAAAAAAAATTCTATCACGTCTTTCATATCAAAATTTTATGTTTAGTGTACGTAGTCATATCAAATCTACTTCAATATATTATATTTTAATTAGATTAGATTAGTTTTAGGTTTAAATGAGATAATTTTTCAATATATTAGGTGAAAGTAGACTACATAAACTTTTATAAATTTGGATTGGATTATGTTTAAATTAAATTTAAGTTATAAATTTTAAACATAGCAAAAACATTCATTCATATTATAAATATTAGATTAAATTTTAGATAATAGGTTAAATTTTAAGTTAGATTAGATTAACTTAAATTTGAAACTATATCAAACTAAGAACTTAAATGATAGATAGTTTTTTAAATTTGAACAATATATTAAATTTTAAATTTTTGATCAAATTTTAAATTATAGTACTTTTTTTTTGGCGAAAATATAGTACTTTGAATTATTAGATTAAGTTAAACTGGACAAATTTTATCCAACTTAAATATAATGATGACATGACACTAAAAGGTTTACAAATTTGAACTAAATATATATAATGAAGATATGGCACAAAAGTATGCTATTTGTTAATAAACTTTTAGAACGCTATTTTAACAAATAAAAATTTTGGAGTCCTTTATTTAAAAAATAATGCAACTATATAATAAACACAGGATAATCCTTCATTGAAATATTATTAAAAATATAAAAATATATTATGAAATGAGTGCGGAAGACATGAGAAAATTAATAATAAATATAATACCAATCACAAATTTAACGTTATAACATAGTGTGACAAAATTTTCTTTTTCTTAAGTGCCAATATTTTGAAAGCAAATTGAATAAGTTTGGTTGGATGTTTTCTTTGCTACATAAGATATCATCATTATATATATTTATTTTAACTTATTAAATATTTTAGTGTCATGTCATCATTATATTTCAGTTAGTAAAATTTATCTAGTTTAACTTAATCTAATAATTCAAAAGTACTATAATTTAAAATTTGATCAAATATTTAAAATTTAGTCTGTTGTTTCAAATTTAAAAATCAATGTATCATTTAAGTTTTAAGTTTGATATAGTTTTAAGTTAATCTAATCTAACTTAAAATTTTACCTATTATCTAAAATTTAATCTAATATTTATAATATGAATGAATGTTTTTGCTATGTTTAAAATTTATAACTTAAATTTAATTTAAACATAATATAATCCAATTAGATAAAAGTTTATGTAGTCGACCTACTTTCATCTAATATATTGAAAATTTATCTCGTTTAAAATTAAAACTAATCTAATTAAAATATAATATATTGAAGTAGATTTTACATGACTACACTACACATTAAATTTTGATAGACGTGATAGAATTTTTTTTGCACAATTGATATATAATATGAAAGAACTAAGATCCAAATGAAGGATGTCAAATACTTATCAACTTTCATAAAAAACACAATGATACAAAAAAAAAATTATATTTTTGTTTTGATTTGTGAGAATTGGAGATATTAGAAAAGGATGATATATAAAAAAATAAAGTTAAATAACTTTGATATTCTATGTAGAAAATTTAATAAAAGTAATAGATACGAACCAATCTGGAGTTAGTATGAGATGTTTAGAGAACTTTAATTTTCTTTAATTTCTTTTTTTTTTTCTTAGATGCTGCAAAACACAAAGCAGAAAAAAAAAACAGTTACCTATGGAAAAATGAAAAAAAAAGATTAGATAAAAAACAGAGAGAAAAAATTTACGAACCTAAGAGATGAGGATGTTACAATTAATTTATAAATTCAAATTAGTTGAAAGAGTAAATTACTTTATTATCCCTATATAAATAATTATTTAAGTAAAGATGTAAATAATCCAAATATCTATATTATTTGGATTATATAATAGTATAGATAAACCTATTTCTTTGTCAACAAGGAACGCTACTTGCTTAACTTGACAAATTCGTTAATTTAAACCACCTACCAAAAACCCTTTAAAATCCCTCCTCCTATATATATCCCCTTCCAAAACACCTCTCTCTCTCTACACCGAAAAAAAAAAAACAAGAAAAAAAACGAACCCTAACCCTAACCCTAATTCCAGCAAAAACAACAAACAAACCTGCGGCATTAAATCCTCCTCTCTCTCTCTCTCTCTCCTCGTTCACTCACTCCCTTCTCCATCCAATGGCCTCCGAGTACGACTACCGGCCGGAGATCCGCCGGTACGGCGGCCGGAAGGTGGAGGTGGTGAGCGGGAAGGCCTACAGCGCCGCCGCCAGCTCCTCCCTCCACGCCGTCGTCCCCGACGGCCTCCGCCGCCTCTCGCCGGACCACACCGCAGGCAGCGGGAGGGGTGGGTCGGCGTCGGTGTGGTGCTTCAGCGACCCGGAGATGAGGAGGAAGAAGAGGGTGGCGAGCTACAAGGCGTACTCGGTGGAGGGGAAGATCAAGTCGTCGTTCCGGAGGGGGTTCCGGTGGATCAAGTCCAAGTGCTCCGAGCTCGTCCATGGTCACCACTAGAGAGCACAGAGCACAGAGAGGGATGTGGTCACCGCCTCCGGGTCATGAGTAATGGAGGGAACATTTCTTCTCCTTTTTTTTTTATTTTTTATGTAATTGAGTTGGTTAAATTTAGTAAATTATGGACTACAATTATTATTGGATCATGTTGTTTGTTACCTTTTATCATTTTATTCAAATGCACATGGTTTTTTTTTTTAGTAAAATAGTGAACATCTATACTAATTTTGGTTGATAGGAAAAAAAAAAACTGACATTAAAATAATTTAAATATATTTAATTAAGATTTGTTATAGATATATTTTTAAAATTTTGGATATGTATTTAGTTAGATAATACTATGTAGTTGGTTTAAATATATTTGAATATTGAATATATTTTAAAATTTATTATAGATGTTGATCTGAGTTTAGGTATATGTTCATAGTATTGTGATAATATGGATGTCATTGTCCATACCACAACTATCTCTATCTTATTCCCTCTTATATATATTATCAACCAGAAAAAATAACTATAATTTTTCTTCTTCTTAAAAAAAATCTCTCTTCCATTTTCATAACACGTTAAGCATGAGGGAACTGAGAAGCTCCAGGTCGTAAATAGGCAAGCATCTTTAATGCAGTATTAATTTATGATTAATACTTGGATAAGTAAATTTAGATCCACCTTATTTTAGTTAATTTATTGTACTATTTTCTTTTATACTATTTTTTTTTCACATAGGAATTTTTTATAGAAATTATTTTAATGAGACAATAATTAAAGTAGACATCTTGGATGCCTTATCCATATCCATAACTACCTTTATTTTATTCCCTAAGGGATTCTATTTTTTTTTTTTTTTTTTTTTTGAACTTGGGAATAGATTTTATTCATCAATAGGCAACAGCCTCATGTGCAACTAACTGATCAATACAATCAGGAGTATCCTTCTCGTCAAAATTGATGAGATTATTCAAAGTAAATTTGGCTAAAACATGTGCAACCAAGTTGCCACTTCTACGTGTGAAAGCAAACTCCACAGGTACATCAATCTTGAGTAATTCTCCGCAGATTAATTTGATAAGGTCTCGAGATCTCCATGGAACTAGATTGTCATCACCCTTGAAAATCCTGTGAACACAAAAGGAATCTCCCTCAATCAATATAGAACCTGCTTGGAATTGTTTGGCCAATAAAACACCCTGACGAACTGCTAGAATCTCCGCTAGAAGCGCTAAGGTATTCTATTTGGATACAATTATTATCTTTCTCTTCCATTTTCATAACACATAGAGGATCTTAGATTTCTTAGAATTTTTTATTTTTATTTTCTTAACAACGTGAGGACATCAAGGTCCAAGGGATCCCAAATAATTTGAAGTGTTAGTAATATACAGTATATAATATTAATCTCTACTATTATAAGGGGGCTTCAAAACGGTTCAAAATTAAGCCGTCTAAGTCGTGTGTATATCATCAACCATTTAATTTAAAAAAATTAAATTATGTAAAAAGTTTTCAAGATTGAGCCGTCTAAGTCGTCTGTATATCATCAACCATTTAATTTTAAAAAATTAAATTATGTAAAAAGTTGTTGAAAAAAGTTTAATTTTTTTTATATATATGTTCAACATTAAAAATTGAACTCAACAAAATAAGAAGAATATCTCTCGTCTAGAAATATTTGACTATAATTTGATAATATTATTATTATACGTTATTATACGTACTTTGTATCTACAAGTATATAATAAAAGAGTTAAAAAAGAAGAATAAGATATTAACCGTTTCCATGAGGGGATCCCTCATCTATTATGGCCGGCTCTGATCCTTGAGGATTTTGCTTCCGTTATCCATGTGCATAATAAATCAGTACCGACAAACTACATAATAAGTCTAGATTCAAACCTGATAACTGTGACACGAGAAATTTTGTCTTAGTTGTGATTTTACCATGCATGGCTTAGGTTAGTGATGGTCCAAAAAAATATTAATATCCCTACTATTTGGAACTATATTTGCACGAGGGATCCCTCATCTATGATGTCCTCATCTATGATGTCCTCACATTAATTTTCTCACAAGAAATAAAATGTGTCCCTTGTTCTAACCTGCAATCTCTAGAACAGATATACGGTATACCATCAACCATTTTAATGTATTAGAAAATTAATAAAAAAATAACTAAATAACTATCTAAATACTCCATTAATTATTACAAACAATTAACTAACTATTTAATATCTAATATAATTTATATATAACTAAATAATTATACTCAAGGGGTTAAGATGGGAGATATTTTTCTTGCTTGCTTAAGTTCAATTCCTAAAAATTACAAATCTTTTATAATAAATTATTTATTTTTAACATTTTTTTGCACATGCAAGTGCACGTGGACATTACTAGAGTATATAATTTGGCTTCGAGACGACTCAAAAGTGAGTCGTTTGTATATTACGCATTAATAAATAAATAATTCTTATAATTAACTACCATTGCCATTATGTATATCCTTATGTAAAAATAATCTAAAATTCCTCAATTTTATTTTAAAAATAACTTAAAATTCTTACAACTATTTAAACATATATCCAAAATTCTACCAATATATAGATGTAGCAAATTCAAATTAAAATATATTCAATATTAAACTATATTTAAACTAACTACGTGTTTATTATCTAAATATATATCCAAAGTTCTACAAAGAACAAATTTTAATTAAAACACATTCAATATTTAAACTAACTACATAGTATTATCTAAACATATATCCAAAGTCTACAAAAAAAAATTAATTAAAATATATTCAATATTTAAACTAACTACATAGTATTATCTAAATATATATTAACAGTTCTAATTTTTTTTAATAAACTTTTTATGCACAGACACGTTACTAGTATATATAAAGAGGCTTGAAAACAACTCAAAATGATCCATCTGAGCCGTATGTATATCCTCGCGTGATTAAAAATTAACAAATAAATAAATAAATTCTAACTATTTGCTTAACTACCTAACGTTATCTATCTATAGCAAAACACCTCTCACTCATGTGGTTAAGGTGGAAGATATGCTGGATGAATTCGACTGATTCCACGGGACAACAGCATTTATAATATATTATAATTTAAATTATTTTTAACAAATATTTTACGCACATGCAATGCAGTGTGTGTGATATATATATATATATATATATATATATATATATATATAAAGTGATCATAATCTCATGTGTTAAACATCTTTGTTCTGAAATAGCAGTTATTGAATCCCTTTTTTTGGACAATACATACTTAGTTTAAAAGACTAATTAGTTAACAAAAAAACTAATCTATATAGTACAAAAAGATATATCCAATAACCACTATTTTTGAATTCGAAAATGTTTAATATCATAGAACCCGATCCCTCCTTTTCCTGCGGTCTGCATGCTGCAGCAAAATGCTCCCACTCATTTGGACTATTATAGCTCATGGGAAAAGCAGCGTAGACACCGGACAGAGTTAATTGGATTCAAGCTATCCTAAAGACGTGTAAATGTATGTGGGTTGTAATAAAAAAAAAAAATGTCCCAAATGGTTTCCCACTCCTCTCACCATCAATTCTCCCTCCTCTATTCCCGCCACCATTCTCTCCGGTTCCTAAATTCCAAGGAACGAAAACCTAACAAACTAATATAACGGTTAGCTATTAGCCGTTACAGCTCCGAAATACTCTCCACTCCTTCCAAATGGCACACTTCGAACAACCAAAGCAAAAACCCACCCTTTATAACCTCCCCTCCCCCTCCCATTCCCATTCCTCTCTCTAACAAGAAAGCAGAAGAGCCTCTCTAGCGAGAGAGGGAGAGGAGAGGCTACTCTCCTTCTCCAATGGGCGCCTCTCCTTCCTCCGCCGCCACCGACAAAGAGGCGCAGCCGGCCGCAATCTCTGCCACCCCGAAGAAGCGCAGCGCCTTCGATATCATCCGCGCCGCCCTCTTCTCCTCGTCCGACGATGACGACGACGACTATTCCGAGAAGAAGGCGGCCAAGGCCGCCGCCGACGACAAGCCCTCCATCTGGGCCAACCTCATATGCGGCATCCGCCCGCTCCACCACCCGCAGTTCGACGACGACGACGAGGAGGTGGTGGTCATGCCCCCGGCTCGCCCGATGCCCCTCCCGCTGAGACTCCACTCCATCGTGCACGACGTGCACCCGCTTCCGCCGCCGTCGCCCGGGTACATGTCGGTCGACGAGGGGATGAGCAGCCGCTACGCGTCGGCGGACGACCTGAAGGCGCTCGATACGTGCGACGAAGAGGCTGGTGACGACGCGGAGCAGGGATGCGGGGACAAGGGCGACGATGCGATTGACACGAAGGCCGAGGAGTTCATCGCGAAGTTCTACGAGCAGATGAGGCTGCAGCGAGTCGACTCGGTGGACGTGGACCTGTCCTGAAGTGGTGGTGGCGGTGGCGGTGGAAGAGGGGTTCTATTACTAGTAATAGTAATGTGTCAGGAAAAAAAAAAATATTAATACGTTATTTCTGTGCATGTAGTTAACTGAGACATCTTCCTCTCCAATGTAACTTCCTCTAGTAATATATATATGGGTTTAACTATGTATATATCAATGTCAATTAAGCTAGGAAAAAGGCTATTTTGTCCGTCCGTGGGGGTGGTCTGCGCTGGCCCGCACTCACGTGATGGACAACCATTGGCCTTTCCTGCTAACTTGGGGCCCACCCAGGTGGGAGAGCCAATGGACGCCTGCCACGTGGGGGCGGGCCAGCCTTCCAGACGGTCAAAATAGCATCCTTGATTAAGCTAATAGTGTTTCGTTGATGAAAATTTTATTAGCAAAAATACAATACTATAATTATTTGGGCTAATTAGAATTTAGATCCTGAATTTTATATCAGCTTAGAGTCCAATTAGAAAGTTTAGATCTTAAAAAAAAAAATTCTTATTATACCATTTTTTTTATACTTGACAATGAAACCTCCGTATAGAGACTAGGGAAGTTATAACGGAAAAAAAAAAACCAAATAATAATAATAATTCAGATTCTAAATTTTTTAATTGGACAAATTCGGACTTAAACTCTAAACTGATATAAATTAATTTAGAATCTAAACCCTAAGTTAGCCCATTCTTATTTTGTAATAAAATGTTGTAGGTCTCAGCTTATGGCGTCTAGAATATATGGCAACGGTCATCTCTTCGATCGTACAGCATGCAAAGTGTATGTTTGATATATACGCAGGAGTATACAAAGAAAAGATGGATATAATTGAAGCACTGCGCAAAGGGCCAGACTCAAGAGCATGGAAGCCCCCTCCTTAGGGTCTTATCAAAATCAATGTAGATGGACGGTTGCTTCCTCGTCAGTAGCAGCAGCGGCCATAGCCAGGAACAGCACTGGCGGTTTCATCGCAGCAAAATCCTGGTTCTCCTCCCCCACCTTTTTCTTTGCAGAAAATTTGCTCCAAAATACTCATTTTTTGGAAAATTACATTCAGGATAACTTGTTTAGAAAAATTAAAATTATAGGAACATTTCGCCAGACGAACTGGCACTAGACCGTCTGGCTGAAATCGCACGAAGAGGAAAGGAGGGGGGGGGGGGGGGGGGGGGGTGGGGTGGTTTGGAATGGGGGTGGGACAAGGATTATTACCAAGGACTGGAGTTTAGATGGCTGGGTTCCACAATGCTCGTACAGGTCAGGTGGAAATCCCCCCCTAGTTGCATTCTCCACCAGCTAAATATTGAAGCTGAGTTGCTTGTAAACCAAGGCGAATGACTTTATGAATAAAAAGTTTCACATTCAAAAAGAAAAAAAAAGAAAAAAAAATGAATGAATTTATGGCAACTCTCGGTCCGGATCCCGACACACTGTCGTGGGTTAAAGAATCCTTCTTTGTGATTATATAACCGTGCTATGGAAGTCGACCATAAGGAAAGAAAAGACAAGTGAGATGTATCAGCATTATGTGGCTCCTTTATATATGTTGATCACTGCTCGTTGCTTCAATCAATGTTTAATGTACTTGACTCGATTTCTATCAAATTAACATCAATCTCTTGTCAATTTTTGCTCTTTCAATAACCTCATTCATTAAACCTCTTATATCATGTTCACTAAAAAAAAAATATACATCAAAATAACGACGGAAGTTTGGTTGCTAAACAATGACGAAAGTTTCCGTCAATATATTGACATTTTTTTGTTGCTAAACAATAACAACGACAGAAAATCTACGTCGCTATAGCATATATGGTTGTTTAATTTTCGTAGCTGATCGGTCGCTGCATCGACTAATCAGCGACAGAAGTACAGCAACGGAATAGCTATTGACGTTTGCGTCCTAAGTCAGCGATTGTTTTAGGGACGGAAATAGCAACTGTTCCTAATACTCTTTGGGCTAAGTCAGCAGCTATTTTAGGGAAGGAAATAACAATTGTTCCTGATACTCTTTGGTATCAGACAGTAACTTATTGACAATTTTTTCTCTTTTTTTGTCGCTATGTCGTCGATGTTATGTCGCTGACTGAAAATTTCCATTTTTCGTCGTTGCGACGTCGTTGATCCGTCAATGATCCATTGCTAACGTGGATATATTTCCAAGAATCAAATATTTTCTGTTACAAAAAAAACATGTAACACAATATGTACACACCATATTCCAATATCCATATCAATGCACATATCCACCACATCCAACACAAATTTATATAGCTATATCCAACACATATGAAAATAAACAATCATATAATCCAACACAGTAAAATATATGATAGATAGTTCAAATGTCTAATACAGATCCAAAATCCACAAAAGTACAATATTAATGTATACAACATTGAAATAAATAATATTAATGTATCCGGCCATCATCACGTAGTGCCACCCTATTGGCAGGTTAACCGGTATGGAATCCATGCAAATTGGGGGGGGGGGGGGGGGGGGGGGGGTGCGCAATGGGGTGGCACAATGCAGACGGACGGGCCAGCCCGCCTGCGGACAAGTTAGCCTTTCCCTTCCAAATAACTTGATAATCTAATTATACTATTTTTGAAGCAATCACAATAGGGATCTACTAGCTAGTGACATACTAAAGGACATAATAATCCCTAATTTTCCTGAATAAAGCCAGGTTGACGTACTGGATTTGAATTTTGTGTTGATTATATATGCTTCAAATGAGGTTTGTTGTAGGAAAAAAACAGCCACTTCTAACTGGTTTTAGTTACCGGTTATGATTGTTCTTGCTATACTAAAGAGATATTTGGTGGATTTCCAGCCTTGATTCGAGGTGCATGTGTACAAAATAGTTTGAAATGTCGTGGAGCGTCGATGGAAGTTAGGACGAAGACAACGAAGAATCGATGGTTTGAACCGGACTCAAACAACCAATTAGCAGTGGCCATAGCAGACAATACAGAGGCCGGTATACCGCTCATTATACCATTGAGCAGTCAGAACCTATTATGTGTTTTTTGGGTATAAGCTGTGTGCCGTCCGGGGATTTTTTTTGCTCATTTTGGGTGTCCGGTCAGTACGGTTCGGACCGTTGGTCGGATTGAACCGCTATGATTGGTGCTGGACTAATTTAAAATTTTCACTTGCAGGAGAAAAAAGTACTATACCCAAACATATTTTGGAAAGTGCCACTTTCATACTTTCAACTGCAACTTATCATAATATAAGTGTCACTTTCACACTTTCAAAGAGTTATATCTATCCAAACAGTCCCTTAAATAACCTTTCTTTGTGATTATATAATCCTGCTATGGAAGTCGACCATTGTAAAGAAAAGACAAGTGAGATGTATCAGCATTATGTGGCTCCTTTATATATGTCGATCACTGCTCGTTGCTTCAATCAATGTTTAATGTACTTGACTCGATTTCATTTATCAAATTAACATCAATCTCTTGTCAATTTTTTGCTCTTTCAATAACCTCATTTATTAAACCTCTTATATCATGTTCACTAAAAAAATCAAAATAACGACGGAAGTTTGGTTGCTAAACAATGACGGAAGTTTCCGTCAATATATTGACTTTTTTGTTGCTAAACAATAACAACGACAGAAAATCTCCGTCGCTACATCATATATCGTTGTTTAATTTTCGTAGCTGATCGGTCGCTGCATCGACTAATCAGCGATGGAAGTGCAGCAACGGAATAGCTATTGACGTTTGCGTCCTAAGTCAGCGATTGTTTTAGCGACGGAAATAGCAACTGTTTATAATACTCTTTGGGCTAAGTCGGCAGCTATTTTAGCGAAGGAAATAACAATTGTATTTTATACTCTTTTGTATCATACAGTAACTTAGTGACAATTTTTTCTCCTTTTTTGTCGCTATGTCGTCGATGTTATGTCGCTGACTGGAAATTTCCATTTTTCGTCGTTGCGACGTCGTTGATCCGTCAATGATCCATTGCTAACGTGGATATGTTTCCAAGAATCAAATATTTCCTGTTACCAAAAAAACATGTAACACAATATATACACACCATATTCCCATATCCATATCAATGCACATATCCACCACATCCAACACAAATTTATATAGCTATATTCAACACATATGAAAATAAACAATCATATAATCCAACACAGTAAAATATATGATAGATAGTTCAAATGTCTAATACAGATCCAAAATCCACAAAAGTACAATATCAATGTATACAACATTGAAATAAATAATATTAATGTACAATATTAATGTATCCAAGATCCATCATCACGTAGCGCCACCCTATTGGTAGGTTAACCGGTATGGAATCCATGCAAATTGGAGGGGGGGGGGGGGGGGGGGGGGGGGGGGGGGGGTGGGCAATGGGGTGGCACCATGCAGGCGGACGGCCAGCCCGCATGCGGACAAGTTAGCCTTTTTCCTTCCAAATAACTTGATAATCTAATTATACTATTTTTGAAGCAATCACAATAGAGATCTACTAGCTAGTGACATACTAAAGGACATATAATCCCTAATTTTCCTGAAATATAGCCAGGTTGACGTACTGGATTTGAATTTTGTGTTGATTATATATGCTTCAAATGAGGTTTGTTGTAGGAAAAAACAGCCACTTCTAACTGGTCTTAGTTGCCGGTTATGATTGTTCTTGCTATACTAAGAGATATTTGGTGGATTTTCAGCCTTGGTTCGAGGTGCATGTGTACAAAATAGTTTGAAATGTCGTGGAGCGTCGATGGAAGTTAGGACGAAGACAACGAAGAATCGATGGTTTGAACCGGACTCAAACAACCAATTAGCAGTGGCCATAGCAGACAATATAGAGGCCGGTATACCGCTCAATATACCATTGGTCGGATTGAACCGCTACGATTGGTGCTGGACTAATTTAAAATTTTCTTAACCCTAAATTTGGTTTTTTTTAACCTATTTAAAAGAGGATAATGTGGGTTGTCAAAGAAAGTGTTCATCAAAGAGATTCGATGAGACAATTCACATAAATATACGAGAAAGTTCGTGCTTTACTCATAGACTCGTTCTTCAAGATAGTTGTAGAAGAAGACATGTTCTGAGTCATATGCTACGTTCATGAAAATTGTCACAAAATTGGTGAGTGATTTGATGTGTAATCTCTTTCACCCATCTCTCTAGCTCTCTCAGTCACTTCCAATGACTCGTTTGGGGCACTTAGTCCGCGGTCACGTCTACCGTGGACAACGTAGTGTTTTCCTTATGGATTCTAAGGTATGTGATGGAATCTTCAGAAAAGACCCTTTTTAGTGTGTACCACCATCATGGGCATCTCAATATTGTTGAGTCATGTTCAAATGTTGATTAGGAAAGATCAAAGACTAATGGTCCACATCTTGCTACTGCACTTTGTGTTGATCATGGATATATTGTCACCTTGAGGCATAATCATGATTTATATTGTTTATGCGATTACGACCCTACGGGCACTGATGTCTGATCTTGGTCTCATTACACCGAGTCATTGCCATGCACTTTGATAGCTAAGCTGTGATCTTCATTGCTAGCATTGTGTCAAGTATCAATATGTACTCCCCCCTACTCCGTCAAGACTATTCCAGTCTTTCAAGCACATCCCTATTCTAACAAAAACCTTGCAATATTGTTCGAACATGAAACCCACACTCTACATTCAAGTGCGGAGCCAGAAATTTAAATTATCCTGGACTAATTAGTCTATTAATTCCAGTGGGCATACCTAGTAAAAAAAATTACACCGAACTACTAATGGATATAGCTAGTTATTTTTTGTTATCCCGGACTACAACCCACCTCAGCCCACTCTATCCTCCGCCAGTGCCTCCATTCCCTATCGTCAATATTAATAAATCATCTCTTCTTCCCTCCTTTAATTTGTTGGTGCTTTCTTTACATGGAGAGAGCTTGCTCTCAACATGCCTTGTAAAATTTTAGTCTCACATCGGAAATGCACCATGAGTTATCTTAACATATATACTTGGTTGTGTTGTTGAGAGTTGCACATGGGGTGGTGACCCTAAGGAGGGAACCATGTGGGTGATTTTACTAGGAGGTAAGAATAAGGCTCCAAGGATTAAGCATTAATGCCTTTGTCATTCTCTTGGATTAATTCCATTTGGAGCTAAGCTAGCGATTCGGGCTCATAGGCTCATGGGCTCATGAGGCGTAATGTGGCGTTTTGTTGGCGCACTTTGCACTTAGCACCTGGCCGCATGGAGGGTTCCGCTGACTGTGCAGCCTACAAGTCAGTTATGGAAAGACTGATTCAATGCGATTAATTCAGATCCTATCTTTGTGGGATTTGAATTAATTTCGTTGCTATCTTTGTGGAATTTGAATTAATCTCGTTGCTATCTTTTTTGGGATTTGATTCAATCTTTCCATAACTGAAGAGGCGGCCAGGGTTTCCACCCTCTCTCTATAAATACTCTCTTCTGGCCTCCTTTGTGGATACTACGAAAATTATAAGTCAGAAAAGGAGAAAGAGCGAAAGAGAGCTGCTGTCGTCATTGCAAGTCCATCCGAGGAGTCAGAACAGAGGTGACTTCGAGCGTTCCACAAGTTCTTCAAACTTGCTGGTTCCTGGAAGCAGTTCGTGTGGGACGAATCTTGCTTTGAGCAACGGTGTTTTGACACCCCAGCATTTTTCTTCTTCTCATCTTTCTCCAGATTATTGTACCTCGTTCTGTCCCAATTGCAACACGTTTGCAAGGAAGAACGAGAGATCTTCTCTTCTCTATTTTCCTCCTCCATATTGTAATCGGGTTATTTGGTTTTTGTATCATCGTAGATCTCTGTTGTATCTGTTTTACCATCTTTGATCAAGCCCCGAGATTAACAATCTCAAAGCAAGATCCTTATAGATGGAAAATATTAATGCTTCGCTCGTCCAATCGGACTACTACAAGTTGGAAAAGTTCGATGGAGAGCATTATCAAGTCTGGAAGAGAAAGGTTTATCTAACTCTTCAACTAAAAGACGTTGATCATGTTCTGTTGGAGGAAGAACCCTCTGTTCCAGACACTAGATCTACTGCCGCAATCAATGCGGCTACCAAACTCCAGGCCAAATGGAGAAGTAAAAATAGCATCTGCAGGCTTCTCATCCTGAATGCTATGGAGGACTCCCTGGCAGAATCCTACTCGAAGAAGGAACTTGCCAGAGACATATGGGAGTCTGTGGAAAAATTGTATGAAGAAGACAGGAACAGAAGCAAAATGTTTGTGGTTGAAAAATATCACAAATTGTTCTTTGAAGACGAGAAGTCCATGTTGCCACAGGTGAAAGAATTTCTAAAGCTACGTCAGAAACTGGAAGACGAAGAGATACCCCTTCCCGACAAGTTTGTCGTTGGAGGGATCGTCTCAAAACTTTATGCTGGATGGAGTACCTTCTATGCAAGGATGCACAGAAAGAAGCTAGACATTAGCTTGGGAGATCTACTTCAAGAGATCCATGTTGAGGACAAGATGCGTTCCCAACAGAAGGTGGACACTCTGTCCAAACAGTTGGCTAAAGCCAATCTAGTGCAAACGAGAGATCCCAAAGGGAAGCAGGTGGCTTCTTATCCCAAGAAGAAGGACTTCACTAATCTAAAAGTGAAGGGTCCTTCATTCAAGCAACAGAAGACTAAGTCCCACGTGACTTGTTACAATTGTGGCAAGAAAGGCCACTGCAAGAGTGAATGCAGATCTAAGCCTAAACAATCAGAGAAATGTGAGCCTAATAAGGTTTCATTGGTTTCTAACATTGTTGCTATGATCGCACAGGTCACAACTGTGGGGGTTGACTCTGACTGGTGGATAGACACTGGTGCGACTTGCCATGTCTGTTCTGGCAATGAATGGTTCATCACGTACCAGCCGATATCTAAGAAGGTTGTCATGGCGAACCAGGCCCAAGCTGAAGTTCTGGGGATCGGGACTGTGGAGCTGAAACTCACTTCTGGGAACACTCTGACGCTTCAAGGTGTGAAGCATGTTCCGGCGATTGCCAAGAACCTGATCTCTGGGAGTCTGCTCTGCAACGCAGGCTTGAGGATGGACATCAATGCTGGTCAGATGGTGATGTCCAAGAAGGGAACATACTTCGGGAAGGCTTATCAAACCGAAAGAATGTTTAAAATTCAGCTTATCAACCAGTTTGATGACATTAATGCAGTTGTATTTTCTGATTATTCTCTTGAGTTGTGGCATAATAGACTAGGACATGTTCATTGTAAAAGAATTAACAAAATATCTAGTCTAGGACTTATCTCCAAATGTGGTGGTAAGGTGGAGAAGTGTGAAGTGTGTGCTCAGACGAAGATCACAAGGAAACCCTTTCATCGGGTCAATCGAAGCACAGATCTTCTGGAGTTGGTGCACTCTGATATCTAGGACTTCAAACATTTCTCCACGAAGGCCGGAATGAAGTATTTCATAACCTTCATCGACGACTTCTCAAAATATGCGTTCGTCTACTTGCTCAAGTCTAAAGACGAAGCCTTCGAGAAGTTCAGAGAGTTCAGGGCCGAGGCTGAACGGCAGACTGGACAACAACTCAAGAGGTTAAGAAGTGATCAAGGTGGGGAGTACAGGTCTCATGAATTTGCATCGTTCTGTAAAGAACATGGAATCATATGCGAGACTACTGCTCCATATTTTCTTCAATCCAACGAAGTAGCGGAGAGGAAGAACAGAACGTTGACAGAAATGATGAACTCAATGCTGCTAACCGCGGGTCTTCCTAAATGCTACTAGGAAGAAGCTGCATTGACGGCCACTTTTATTCTAAATAGAGTGCCATATGCAACTTCGGACGTAACTCCTCATGAACTCTGGTTCAAAGTTAGACCAAACTTGAATGTCATTCGAGTGTGGGGGTGTCTGGCGTATGTGAAGCTCCCAGATCTGAAGATTCAGAAGCTAGGGATAAGGACTACGAAGGCGATCTTCTTGAGGTATGCCGAGAAGAGTGATGCTAGAAGATTTCTTGATATTGAGTCGAATCATATCATCGAATCTCGCGATGCTGAATACTTTGAAGACAAGTTTGCAAAAGATAAAAACATTGTTCTTTCGGACATTCCGGAAAATGATGTAGGTGCAAATGAGACTGAAATCTCATATGGGCCAGTAGTCCAAGAAGAAGCTGTTGTTGATGAAATAACTCTTGTACCAGAACTCGCAGAGCCGTCAGCTAAGCGAGCGAGGAGACCAAAAGATTTCGGAGATGACTTTGTCACCTATCATGTGGAAGCAGATCCGCTTACCTATGATGAGGCGATGAAGACCAGAGATGCTATCTTCTGGAAGGAGGCAGTGAATGACGAGTTTGACTCTATCACCTCCAATAACACATGGGTGTTGGTAGAGCTACCTGAAGGAGAAAAGTCCATCGGATGTAAATGGATCTTCAAGAAGAAGATGAAGGCAGATGGAACTATTGATAAGTTCAAGGCCAGGCTGGTAGCCAAGGGATGTTCTCAGAAATAGGAGATAGACTACTTTGACACGTATGCTCCAGTAGCTCGGATGACCACCATCAGGATGTTAATCGCTCTAGCAGCTATACATAAGTTGGTGATACATCAGATGGATGTAAAGACATCATTCCTTAATGGGGAGCTGACCGAAGAGATTTATATACAACAGTCAGATGGATTTGTCGTCAAAGGTCTTGAAGACAAAGTCTGCAAGTTGGTAAAATCATTGTATGGTTTGAAGCAAGCTCCCAAGATGTGGCATGAGAAGTTTGATAAAGTTATTAGGTCAAACGGCTATATAGTCAGCGAGACGGACAAATGTGTTTACACAAAGTTCGCTGATGGAAGAGGAGTCATCGTTTGTCTGTACGTGGACGACATGCTAATCCTAGGTACGGATATAGGCTGTGTCACAGAGACAAAGAAGTTCCTCTCAACCAAGTTCAGTATGAAGGACTTGGGGGATGCAGATGTCATCTTGGGCATAAAGATCATCCGGACAGACACTGGAGTAGCGCTGTCACAATCTCACTACATTGAGAAGTTGCTCACACACTATGGGTATAAGGATCTTCCAGGGATCGATACGCCATACAGGTGTGATCAGAAGCTGAAGCCAAACTCGAGAAAAAGCGTCAGGCAGCTGGAGTATTCTAGCATTATCGGAAGTTTGATGTACGCAACCACTGCCACAAGGCGTGACATAGCTTTCGTCGTGGGAATGCTGAGTCGGTTCACAAGCAACCCAGGGGTTGAGCACTGGAAAGCTGTAAAACGGGTGATGAGATATCTCAAGAAGACTCAGACATATGCACTGCACTACAACGGGTATCCGACAGTAGTGGAAGGCTTCAGTGATGCTAGCTGATGTTCAGAGGTGGAAAACGAGAGATCCACAGGTGGATATATCTTTTCCTTGGGTGGAGCTGCTATATCGTGGAAGTCGAAGAAGCAGACTATACTCTCTCGTTCCTCCATGGAATCTGAATTCTATGCACTCGAAACTGCAGCAGATGAAGCAGAATGGCTTCGGAAGCTCATGTATGATCTTCCAGTGGTTGGGGCTCAGATACCGACGATACCGATATACTGTGACAACCAGGTGACTGCGGCAGTGGCATCAAATAACCTCTTCAACGGAAAGAAGAGGACTGTGCGGTTGAAGCACATGGCAGTACATGATCTTATCAAAAGAGGTGTAATTGTAGTGGTTGATGTTCGGAGTCAGGAGAACCTGGCAGATCCGTTCACAAAGGGCCTTAAGCGCCAGTTGGTCGATGACACAGCTTGTAAAATGGTCTTGAAGGCATTCTGATAGTGTGTCTTTGTAATCCTACCATAAAGTTTTATGCTATTAGTTCAAAGAGAAATCTACTAGGCATCTAACTTTTGGTTCAAAGGAGGATCACTGACTGGGAAACTATCAGGTAACAGTGGGTACTTGTTCTCTGGAACATGGAAGGGATACGGATCCATAACCATTGTTGTCTATTATGTATTTTTTGCAGAAAAAACAGATCCTGTGGAAGGTTGGCTTAAACGCCTTAATGAGTTCTCAGGCAGAGTGAATGCCTGGTGTGCTTAACAGGAAGCACGGTAGAGCAGCACTACAAGGAGTGAAACTCCATGCTACAGTGGGGTGACTCCACCATGAGGTTCCCAGGTAGGGGTAATACCTCGGCTTTGCAAGCCAAGTCATAGCGGCGTAGCACCGCAAATAGGCAGGTAGCCTAATGCTGTATGACGTAATTAAAGAGTTGTAGACAGCACTACAAAGGGGAGGATGGCCCCATGTTACAATGGCATGATACCACGATGAGGTACCCAGGTAGGGGTAAAGCCTCGGCATTGTAAACCATGTCGTTGCGGCGTAACACCGCAAGGAAGCCTTAGGCTTCATGCTGAGTAGATCGGCACTACAAAGAGGCTGAGACCTCATGCTACAGTAGTTTGACACTACGATGAGGTTCCCAGGTAGGGGTAATGCCTCGGCTTCAGGCCATGTCATAGCAGTGTAGTACCGCAAGGAAGCGCAAGGCTTCATGTCATATCTCTTTAATAAAGAACTCACATATAGTGTATGGAAAGAGATATCAGGCCGTCTCTTGAGGGTAAACTTGTAGACGCCCAAAATTATACACTGAAACCAGGCTGGCACAGGGCCTTTAATGTGCAGCCAGAAGCACACATAACTACACTTTGTGAGTGGAAAGAATTACAATTATGGCGCAGAATTCAAGGCATAGTCCATTCTTGTATCACATTGTTATTTAACCCATGCGGGAAGATTCAAGTCGTCAGCGACATCTATCCTAATGCAAAATAGACAGTTACTGTGGGGAACGCTCAACCCTGGACACATATATATGTTGTGATATGTGGGAGATTGTTGGTGCTTTCTTTACATGGAGAGAGCTTGCTCTCAACATGCCTTGTAAAATTTTAGTCCCACATCAAAAATGCACCATGAGTTATCTCAACATATATGCTTGGTTGTGTTGTTGAGAGATGCACATGGGGTGGTGACCCTAAGGAGGGAACCATGTGGGTGATTTTACTAGGAGATAAAAATAAGGCTCCAAGGATTAAGCATTAATGTCTTTGTCATTCTCTTGGATTAATTCCATTTGGAGCTAAGCCCCAAAGGGGATTAGCGACTCGGAATCGGACTCGGACTCGGGCTCATGAGGCGTAATGTGGCATTTTGTTGGCGCACTTTGCACTTAGCACGTCAGCAGTCATGCGGTCTTATGCGGCTCATATACGGCCATGCGGTCTTATGCGGTATGCGGCTCATATGCGGTCTCATGCGGCTTATGCGGCCATGTAACTCATGCGGCCATGCGGTCCATGCGGCTCATGCGGTCCATGCGGCTCATGCGGTCCATGCGGTCCATGCGGCTCATGCGGTCCATGCGGCTCATGCGGCTCATGCAGTCCATGCGGCTCATGCGGCTCATGTGGCTCATGCGGCTCATGTGGCTTATGTGGCTCATGCGGTCCATGTGGCTCATGCGGCCAGGCTGCTGCTGCTGCTGCTGCTGCCGTATGGAGGGTTCCGCTGACTGTGCAGCCTACAAGTCAGTTATGGAAAGGCTGATTCAATGCGATTAATTCAGATCCTATCTTTGTGGGATTTGAATTAATTTCGTTGCTATCTTTGTGGAATTTGAATTAATCTCGTTGCTATTTTTTTGGGATTTGATTCAATCTTTCTATAACTGAAGAGGCGGCTAGGGTTTCCACCCTCTCTCTATAAATACTCTCTTCTGGTCTCCTTTGTGGATACTACGAAAATTATAAGTCAGAAAAGGAGAAAGAGAGAGAGAGAGCTGCTGCCGCCATTGCAAGTCCATCCGAGGAGTCAGAACAGAGGTGACTTCGAGCGTTCCACAAGTTCTTCAAACTTGCTGGTTCCTGGAAGCAGTTCGTGTGGGGCGAATCTTGCTTTGAGCAACGGTGTTTCTCCAACATTTTTTTCTTCTCATCTTTCTCTATATTATTGTACCTCGTTCTGTCCCAATTGCAACACGTTTGCAAGAAAGAACGAGAGATCTTCTCTTCTCTATTTTTCTCCTCCATATTGTAATCGGGTTATTTGGTTTTTATATCATCGTAGATCTCTGTTGCATCTGTTTTACCATCTTTGGTCAAGCCCCGGGATTAACATAATTCTCATCGAGGATCATTGCTCCAAGTTGCTACTATGATGTAGTTTTTGTTCTTAAATTGGGTGTAGATCAACTTTTGTCATTTACTTGTAAGGAAGGGGAGAGGAGTGGGTATGGGTTCGAATTCCATCTCGGACAATAATTAAAAGGGAGGGGTCTTGGTGCTGTCAACGCAGGACAAGATAATTATCAATGACCGACCTTATCTTTCTTTCTTTTTTTCTTTCATTAATACTCTTCAAGTCTACTACAGATTTTGGCCCGGCCCTGATCATGTATGTTCTTTTTCTAGATCTTTTTGTGTAAAGTAGATAGGTAATGGAAATGTTCTTGGGTAACAGCTAGTTTTAGTGAATCATGAATTTATTCGATATTGTGATTGGTCGTAATTTTAAACTCAGCTAACTTTTCTTTTTTTCCTAACGTACTTATTTAGTTGCCAGTCACAAGTCACCATGGTGAAACAAAATTACGTAACACCTTTTTTTTTCACCCCTAAAATTTTCTTCTTTGGTAACATTATTTCCCCTTGGTATCAATTATTAACTTTCTCCATGGTTAAGTTCTAACCTTGTTCTTGGACTCAAGATCAAATTTTGATTTATTTCTCCATCTTGAAGTTTGCATAACCTGCACATACTATATATGCTTTTCAAACACCAACAAACACTATATACTCAACTCATTTCATTTCTATGCAAATTTATATCATATATGCATCTAGCTAGTTGGTTATGGAACCTACAAGTTACTCAAGAAAATGATTACATTTAAAGACTCATTTGTATGCACATTTAGATCATAATTTGTCTATGTTATAATTATGCAGCCAACACAAGTTACTCAAGAAAATCATTACTGCTTAAGAAACTTGGTAAGTTATGTTCTAGTTGCTTCGCTTCTATTTCTTGGAGGAAAATACTCAGAGATCAGGCAAGAGTAGTATTCTTCGAGTAATTGTTTTCATCTAACTGGATAGATTGGGGTCAGATGTTATGACGTTGTGATGGGGTCACCATGTAGCAAAAACTATTGAACCTTGTATCAAGCAACTTGGGCATGTCCTTCCCTAGTATTTTACTGCTAAAAAAACTGACCTAAATTATGTTCCTTAAACCAGAGTATGTGTGATATTCTCATAGATATGCTTGTCTATATGAATGCACATTCGATTTGATATATTTGCGGGAAAGATAACAAGCCAAAGAAGAACAAATTCTTCCAGTGCAGTGTCAATCAGCAGAGTTAGAGAACTTTGCACTGGGATCAAGATTTCAGGAGCAATGAAAACAACAAGCCCATATTGTTAGTCAGCAGTATGGAACCGAAGAAGGATGAACTACATTCTGTTGGGAATAAAAACGAAAACTATTTCTCAAGATGAGTGTCGGCGAAACATTGCACCCGGATGGAGAAATAGAAAATGAATAATGGATGATTTTATTGATGGGCTACTACTTGCTACTTATAGAGGTTCCAACTCCTCTTCATACTACATTTTCCAATGTAGGACTAAAGTCCCTTATTGATTCTCAACACTCCCTCTCAAGATGAGCGATAGATATTAATCATGTAATGACCATTGTTCGTATTACGTATCTCGGTATACGTGTACGTACTTAGACCCATATTACATATTTTCTTGGTTGGTTCGGCCCAACTTGACTTGGTTCGGCTTGGTTTGCATGATTCGGTTTTATGTGAACCACTCCCACCTACCCCCACTTTCATTAAATAATCCCACCTACCACCACCACTTTCAATAAATATCCCACCACTCATTTCTCTCTCTTCATTACTTCTTCTTCAACCACCAGAAAGAGATAGAGAGAGTGGGAGAGCTTAGGCAAGTGCACCTTGCTTCATGGAGGAAGTCCATTTTTATTGTTCCATTGTCTTCCTCATGTGTTTCTAAACCACTTTAGTACTTGTCATTTTTTATTTTCATGGTTAAATTTTATAGATCTAGCTTTGTGGTATTTTTGGTTTCCAGGACTTTTGATCCATCACACTTGCATATTTTGCTAAGTGGATGATACCATGATTGCAGAGAAGCTCGTTAGGTCCAATTTGACCTATGGAATGTTGCTGAGCCGCATGGACATTTTGGCACTCAGCCGCATGAAGCAAAGTTACATTTAATGCATATAGCCGCATGCCTATGGCCAACGTATTGTATTAATGCATGCATGCCAATATTTTAGCTTTAGCCACATGTCAAATCAATGTATTTGTGCATTGGCATTAAATGCATTAATAATAAAAGCATTCACGTGCCCTGGGCAATTAATGCCTTAGCACAAGAATGTACCAGCCTGTGCATTTACTTGGAATACCAAGCAGAGCCGCATATGGCCATCCCAGCAAGGGGAGCCGCATGCTTAGGCAACACTAAAATGCATTATAATAACCATGCATTAATTTCTCAATGCAGCCGCATGTATTTCTTCCACTCAATGCATCAACAACAAGCCGCATAGGCTTCTGAGGCTTAAGAAACCGCATGCATGGCACTCAATGCATTTAATGCATCATGAAAATTCATTATGATATCAATGCATTAATAGCAGCCGCATATGGCTTGCTTCACTAATGAGCCGCATATGCTTAAGATGTAATGCATTAAATAAATGCATTCACATTGATGCATTCAATGCAGTACTAAATAATACTTGTCCAGGCATTCTCATGCCCTGGAATTAATGAGCCACATAGGAAGACTTAATATTTTAAGCATTTAAGTCCCTATGCTTTATGACTTAATATTTTAAGCATTTAAGCCCCTCTAATGCATTCAATGCATTTAAGTCCCTAAGCTTATAACCCATCAGCCGCATAAGTATAGATTATTAATGCACTTTATGCATTTAAGCCCCTATAATGCATTTAAGTCCCGCATGTAATGCATTTAAGTCCCTAGAATGCATTAAATGCTTTTAAGTCCTTAAAAATGCATTAATGCATGTAATGCATTAAGTCCATAATGCAGGTAATGCATTTTTCTCTTACTGCAATTTCTCTAGCAAGCCGCATATGGCTCCCTTCAGCCGCATGCATATTAATGCAATATTTTAATGCATGCTAGCATACATTAATATATAACAATATATTATTTAACGTATATTAATATAATGTATATTAATATATTTTTTGTATATTAGAGTATATTAATATAATGTATTTAATGTATTAATTCATTATTAATGCATTACATTAATGCATTATATTAACGTATTAGATACGTTTGCCTGCTAGCATGCATGTTTATAGATTTTGCTCAAGCCGCATATGGCCAAGTGACATTCGGCCGCATGAGTGCCCCTGCAGCCCTGTCCCTTCCAATATTTAATTACGAAATGTGTACTTGTGCTAATTAATTGTTCTCTGACACGATGGTGACCCGTAGTGGTGCACTTTTGACATGACATGATAGTGGCCCGACGCGGCGCACTCCTAACAGTAAGCATGACATGACAAGATTTGATGGCCTGGACACCGTGGATGATTGCGTTTGTACAATTAAACCGATAGTAGTTGTATCATGTCTAGGACAGGGATCCCTGAGTACCACGGTCAGGGGTACCCACTGTAAATGGCTAAGGCTAATAACTAGAATAATTCAGTAGTCATGAGAGATTCCCCCAGCTACAGGCGATCCCGTTATCCCGGCCACCATTGTGGGACTTGCAGCTTGCCGACGAGTAGGGCACAAGTCTAAAATTCACCGATATGTGGAAAAGAACGATGCACTGTGTAATGAACCCAAGTCGCCTGGATAACCTGGATTAGCTGCAGGGCTTATGGCTGGAGGAGTATCTCACTGCATGTTGTGGCAATTTAGTTAGCTAATGTAGAAAGCCGTAGACACTGATTGGCCGGGATTGATTGTATGGTGTGATTTCAGTGCTCGATTGTTGTAAGCTTGATCGCATGATTGTCACTCTTAGCAATAAAGATCATAGGCTAAGTTCGGTTCAGGCGAAGGGTTACAACCCCGGTCATTGTTTGGTTTAAGGGTTGTAACCTGGCTTCCGGAACAGTTCTAAGTCCTCTCTTCGTTTATTGTCTTATTGCACCCCACTTCATGCTTGTAATGTTTTACCTTACCAACAAGATTGGAGACGGAGTTCTATTCAGATGAAAGGTTGTAACCCCGGTCCTTGTTTGGTTTAAGGGTTGTGACCGGGCTACTTGAATGGTTCTTTCGTACTCCATCATGACTGTTGTTATTCTTTTACTTCAAGTTCTTTTAGCTGCTTTAATATATATGTATTTTCTGATGTGCTGGTTTTAGTTCTTAAGTGAAGCTTCCTTTGTGACATTTGCTCTTTCTAGGATCTGACCCAGCTGGTTTTGTGTGGCTAGATTTCGGAGCTATCTCAGAGGATCTACCGACCTTCCAGCCCGATAGTGACCATCAGGCGTGACCAGGGCAACGAGTGGGTTTATTTTTGCTCTCCCACTCTATTGTAAAAAATTTCATTTTGATGCGTTTAGCCGGCGAGCACCTGTTAGCTCGTATTACATACCTTATTATTGTCTGCCTACGGGCTGTAACATGATTGACAGATCCTAGGGTTGATCATGTATGACTAAACTCTTGCTAGTCCTCACATTTTGTAACGACTAGCTTCATGATCAACTGGATATGTAATATTTGGGACGCCTTATTATTGTATATTTGGTGATCATACATCTTGTAACTTTACTTGCTTGCTTGAGATTGAGACAATTAGGCTTGTTATTGACCATAGGAGACTGATGGATTGTAGTTAAACCCTCATGTATCTAGACAGCCATGACCGTATAGTGGAATGGATTTCATTTCATTATACGTAGCTGGCTATGTATGCCTCCGCTCTCCAGTATTCTGGTTCTGGGGCGTTACAAATCATCCCCATCTTGTTACATAGCTTTGACAAACTCAATGAACTAAGACCTTTAGTCAGACAGTCTGCAACTTGTTCTTCTGAGCGAACATGGTCACAATCATCAGTATCCCTTGTTCTAGCTTCTCCTTGATGAAGAATCGATCGATCTCGATGTGCTTCGTTATGCCGTGCAGAACTGGATTGTTGGCTATACTTATTGCAGCTTGACTATCGCTCAGAAGATGTAACGGTGCTCCCTTATCCAGCTTCAACTCCGTCAGCAGTGCTTTCACCCACAGTAATTCTGATACTCCCAGAACCATTGCTCTGTATTCTGCTTCTGCTGATGACCGTGCTACCATTGACTGTTTCTTACTTCTCCATGAGACCATGTTTTCTCCTACAAAGACACAGTACCCCGTAGTAGACCTTCTGTCGTCTATGCAACTCATCCAGTCTGCATCGCAGTATCCCTCAACTTCTATGCGTCCATTCTTCTTGAACCATAGTCCTTTTTCCGGCATCCCTTTCAGATATATCAAGATCTGAAACACTGCTTCCATATGACCCGTTCTTGGATCATGCATGTAGCGACTCACTACACTCACCGCAAATGAGATATCAGGGCGAGTGTATCCCAGATAAATCAATCTTTCTACAAGTCTTTGATACCTTTCACGATCAACTGGTTCTCCTGCTTTTGCTCCCAACTTGTACTTCTAGTCAATCGGAGTGACTGCTGCTTTGCATTCCTGCATCCCTGTCTCCTTTAGCAGATCTAGTGCATATTTTCTTTGTGAGAGAATAATTTTTTGTTTGCCGTCACACACCTCGATACCCAAAAAGTACCTCATCGCTCCTAAATCCTTCACCTCAAACTCCTTCGCGAGTTTTGATTTCAGGTTAGTTATCTCGACCTCATCATCACCTGTGATTACTATATCATCCACATATACAGCAAGTATAGTAATATGGCCTCTTGTATGCTGAAGAATGACTGTATGATCTGCATTTGTTTGACGGTATCCCATGCCAGTAACATTCTTTCTGAATCTGTCGAACCAGGCTCGAGGAGATTGCTTGAGCCCGAATAGTGACTTCTTTAGTTTACACACTTTTCCGCACGACTTTCCTCCGTCCGATTCTGTCGCGTAGCATCCTGGCGGGAGCTCCATGTACACTTTTTCTTGTAGGTTCCCGTGGAGAAAGACATTCTTAACATCTAATTGATATAGCTTCCACCCATAGTTTGCTGCAACAGAGACCAGAGTTCTTACCGTGCTCATTTTCGCTATCGGAACAAACATCTCATCATAGTCGATGCCATGATTGTGTGTATCCTTTTGCAACCAACCTCGTCTTGTACCGCTCTACTTTTCTTCTGGTGTCTCCTTCACTGTGTACACCCATTTGCATCCCACAGTTTTCTTTCCTTTAGGTAATGGAACCAGTTTCCATGTCTTATTTTTCTCTAGTGTCCCAAGTTCTTCCATCATTGCAGCTTTCTACCTTGGATCATTCTTTGCTTCCTGCTAACACTTAGACAAAGAAGTAGAGTCTAACAATGCAATGAAGGCTCGATAATTTAGAGAAATGTTAGAATATGACAAGAAATTGGCAATGTCATATTCATAATCATCATAACAACTAGGAGCCTTACCCGCATTGATGCAAGAAGATCTCCTTAAGGGAGCAATAGGTGGTAGAGAGGGAGCAATAGGTGGTGGAGAGATCATACCATCCGTGTCACGCCCCAACCCGGAATCACCCGAATCTTCGTCCTCGCTCGCATGGGGCGTGATGCCGCACGAGCCTGGAGTTGCGCTCGTGCAAGGCAAGATGACAAGTTCTCAAATGGTTATCTTTGAGTTGAATATTAACAACGAAAGGAAAACAGAGTATACGAAACGATTCTCTTTATTGATATTCGAAATCAGATTACAAAGGCTTTCGATAGCCCAACAAAATTTGCCAGATTGGCTACAACACTCAGGTTCTCTCTTGCCCACAAAGAATTTTATCGTTCCATACATCATGCCTTCTATATCTCGGCCGCATCAATCCTGTCGCGAGTCCGAGCGTCAATACGATCGAACGCTTCAATACGCTTCGGCATTCCAAGCCTCAACGCGTTCAAGCGAAGCTCCGTCGCGAGCAGACCAATCCCTGAACCTGCTAGCAAACTAGTGGGAGATTAGTACTTTCGTCCTCGCTGTACTGATCAAAAATCCACTTAACAAACCGACATTTAGTATTGTATTGATTCATGCAAGCATACAATTTAGTTCTCTTTCTATGTTCTCCTTAGGATGAGTTCATGGCATATTCGAAGACCATAAAGCATGGCAAGCATGTTATTCAATGTGCGTAAGTAAACAGACAAGCAATCTCGTGTTTGATTCGTGGCACAACTTAGCAATATCGACGCACTCGCCCTTGCATTGATGCAAGGTGAATACGCCTATCCGTTTTCCCTGTCATGTTATAAGTGCTCGCTATTCAGGATCCATCCATGCAGGATATATGCATACCTTGCACTTCCAAACCCGTCGCCCTTAACTATATGAAGGTCACTAGCTTTTCGGGCTAGAATGGACTTATATTATCGAATCGAAACATAAGAAGATGTTTACTCTGTGCGGTTGCTAACCAACATCAGAGTCCATCGAAATAATCGTAGCAAGTAGCTTATCAAATTCACCAGAAAGTCGTTACCCTTCTAAATGAAGTGCACCAACAATACCGAAAACGAATCCCTCCTAGGCCGAACGGTCCCAACGCCCTGGCGCGCCGCGTTCGAGGGAATACCCATACACGGGCTTTTATATCTTTAAGTCCATTTGACCATGCAACGAATCGTATCTTTCATACAACCAAACAAGTTTGCTTATCTCTATTTCAATTGGCACAACCCCCGAATGTTCTCATCGAACGCCCGAAAGTCGCGAACATTTCGAAGGGCACCATGCCGCATTATCGTCTTGTATTTCTTTCGTTAACTTTCTATGTTCTTTATGCTTCATACTTCGTTTCAATGTTCAATAGCATTATGCCTCAACTCAATGTTCATCAACCGAACGACCCGAAGGTCCCGAACACCTTTCGAGGCATTATGTCATATCCGACAGTTCTGCCACATTTATGCCACAACTGTATTCTTTCGCAACGAAGCCATCTTTTATTATCTCGTACACGTAGGCACGTTTCGACCATAGTTCCGATGTTCTATGACTTAGCATTCAATGTTCGTGGCTTGTGCGCTAGGGCGCTCGCCTATTGTCTTTCAATGTTCTAGCCGTTCTAACGCGTGCACGAAGGCACGGTATGGTTCGTGCACTAAGGCACTCGCCGAGTACAGTTATCCCACGTTGTTGCGGCTTGCGCACCGAGGCGCTCGCCTTTGCGATATCCAATGTTCCATAGCGACTCGTACGTCTGTCGTACGATTAATTTCAATTGTTCTATCTAGTGTTCGACACGCACTACGTTTAACTCTCTATCGAGCCACGCCCGTGGCGTTGATAGGTTAACTCAGCATTCAATGATATGTATTTTAATTAAGCATGACGGAATATGAAAGAGAGTTAATGTCCCCCCACCTTGAGTCGATCCACCGTTGTCATTTCGCCGAGCCGTTGCGGCTCGATTTCATAACTTCGTTGCACGGGCAACTCTCCTGACTTACCCATTCGAGCACTTCGTGCTTATTGAATTATACGTCGATTTGCCTTAGCGTGCCAACGTTTTCGTCCGTCGCAAGGCGACGATTTGCTTTCGCGGACCCCTTACTGAATAAGGTAAAAGATCGACCTCTAACATTTCAGCGTAAACGTATAGCCTGCACATGAAACCAACTAAAATTATTACTTGCATCGATTCGACTTGCGCCTTAGTCGATTCGATTTCTTATAATCTTCGAGCCGTCTCAACGCACTTATCCTTCGAGGTAACGCGGCGCTTCGCATCGATTCACTCGATGCATTCTTTGGGACAAGACAACTCTTCGTATCGACTTAGTTCGATGCATTGCTCGGAACAACTTAACACTTTGTATCGATTCGCATCGATAAGTAATCGGGTCAACGCAACTCTTCGAGTCAACGACTCAGCATAATGCACCGTGCGGAGCGGAGCATTACAGAATATACCACTCAAAACAAGGTTCGTCCCGAACCAAAACCAATACTAAATTTCCAAGGGTTTCATTAGATCGTTTCACGATCTCGTCTCTCTATCGTTTGGATCGTACATCTTAGTTTGGAATCATACACATATTTTAGGCGTCCCACCAATATATGCATTTCAGCCAAGCTCAGTTATGAGATATCGGAACAACGCAAACACGTAACTTCTCATTCTCAATTACTTGCCATCTCGTATTCTCGATCGGACTTGGGCTCTAGCATAAGTTCTCGCAATTCTTAGCGCACATGCATATTGATACATACGCAAAGGTCCAACATAAGTCAAGGTACACGATGCGATTCAAAAATCGTATTTTTTAATTTGTATATTTCATCGGGACTATCAATTCTACGCGTCGCGTCAAGCCGTCGCGCATCCGATCACAACGAGTCTTTACAACGCCTTGCGTTCGGCGTCTCTATCCAACGATTTCTGATGTTTCACTTCGTATCCTATCTCGACATGATTCTCTTTTGTTGACTTGCAAAAGCATCAACATTCAGGACTACGTCCGCTAGGTGACTTATCTAGACACCGTGCTCAAATTCTTCCGACGCAAGTTTAAATTGACATTACACAAAGGCCACAATCTATCCGACACAAGGTTT
Source organism: Iris pallida (assembly GCA_029216955.1). Taxonomy (NCBI): domain Eukaryota; kingdom Viridiplantae; phylum Streptophyta; class Magnoliopsida; order Asparagales; family Iridaceae; genus Iris; species Iris pallida. The sequence goes on along the minus strand of JANAVB010033817.1, from coordinate 13,488,908 downwards.
ACATCAAGGCGACGGTGCTCAAGACAACGATCACCTTGACACGAAGGTCTTTACGATGCGCCTTACGTTCGATTTCCTAACGAGTAGGAATTCACTAGCCAAATTCCCAACTTGTCCGTCTCGCAACATCGAGCATAATTTCGATTCACGCAAGCTCAATTGCAAGGTGAATCAAATCTAACGACATAACTTATAAGTCATTATCTCTCGTGCATAGCACGACTCTCGCACTCGCCTATCCGAATCACCAAGTTCGTTGGTGAATTTCATGTTCTATCGTCGACCAACTTAACCATTCAAGCATTCATCCGACGAATACTCCAAATCTAGCTACATCATTCTGAATCAAAATTTGTTCCAACAATTCTCGATCGCCTAGACTTATCGTCAACATGCACCATGTTATATTTGTTATCGATGCAATCTCATATGCGATATCGCATGGGTCATCTTACGGTCTGCAACATTCAATTTGATTTGGCGGTCAAGTCTTCTAGGGTCAGCTGCCCCGAAGCTACGCTCGATAATTGTGGATCATCACCGAAGGACAGTTTACTACGAACCATGCTATATCTTAATTCGGAGCCAAATCACGTTCCGACGATTTCTATGCGACTACCCAAATCCGTACATAACCATTTCTATCGGCGCAACTGATGCGCAACTATCCTCCGAGTAAAGTCACGCACGGCCGTCGATGATTTCGCAATTTACGAAACATCTACTCATATCGAGTTCGAGTCTATCTTATTTCGCGGTCGACACACGAGATGCTATACGCATCGAGCAATCGTCGATGACTTATAGTCTCGTCTTTGATCTATCATAAAATTTACGATCAACCAAGTTCGTTCATTCTCGTATCGTTACTTACAAAATTTTATAGCACGAGACACACTCTATTTTGTATTCTCACGTCGTGCTTACGTTTCCTTACGTATCGATCTCGATACGCCGTATCCATTTCGATAACGTAAGGGTCAACTTTGAATCCGTTTCAACGTCAACTTAACTCGCATCGCATACATCCAAGTTCGCAACGAACTTTTCCATACGTATCGACTCGTTCTCCGATTTGCCGTATCCCGCAATACTTCGATCGCGTAACTGAGTTACCGATTATCCAACATCGAACCCTCAAGTCATACGATCTCGCCCTCTAAGTTTCGCGTGTTTTCAGTCGTACTCAAATGAGTTTCGCCGTAACGTAACCAACGATTTCTTAGGCACGATTTCTCATGTCAACCAACTCCTCACCGAAGTCGCACATCGTGCGATTCGATTACAATTCGTATCGCCCAACATTTCTATCAAAATCGTAGGTCGTGCGATTTGATTTGCCTAGCCGAACATTTCTATCGAGATCGCAAGTCGTGCGATTCGATTCGCCTCGCCCAACATTTCAATCGGGATCGCAAGTCGTGCGATTCGATTTCAACGTTTCGAGTTTCCAATCCCGTCGATCCGATTGTTGCTTCAAGGCATAATCGTTTCGCTAGTTCCCGTCATTCGACCGACACATAAATTTTTCAATCGACACATCATTCAATGTTACAAGTCCCGCCTTACCGTTCTAACCGATCATCGAAGAACACTTGCATCAATATGCCATTATACAAATTCTCAATCGAGTTTCTGTGCTATCCCGTCCGTTGCGGACAAACCTTCCGCAATTCTTACAAAACGTCGATGCAATTCATCGCACAAGTGGTATCACATATACCACTCGAAATCGAGCCATTCATTGCATTGGTGGTATGCCATATACCACCCAGAAATCAAGTTACTTCCGTCGTAACATACTCTTTACGAACAAACGATCTCTTCGGACTCACGATTTCCGCAGTGATCGTGCTTGATCACAACCGTAACTCTGATTAATCAAAATCCGACGCAACTCGGCCAATGCATTCATTTGCCAACACAAGCTCGGTGCGTAACCGAACCGATTTCGTTTCTCGATTTATAACTTTTGTTTTCTTCCATTGCATCTTGTGCAAAAGTTCATTCTCAATATCCATCGCACTTCGTGTAACGATTACTTTTGATACGCGTTGCACCACGTGCAATAATTTTACTTTCAATACGCATTGCACATTGTACAATAATTTATTTTCGATATTTACCGTACCTCGTGCTTCGATTTATTCTCGATACGCATTGCACATCGTGCAACATTTCCTTTCCGACATTCAAAGTCAATGCTCAAATCCGTTTCAACACATTCGATATTGACTTATCGCTTTTCATCGCAAACCACATTCGAAATCGATATGTGAATCCGTTCGACACATTCAATATCAACTTTCATTTTCTTTTCAACGCATCATTTACAATCAACGCATGGCAATTGTTGCAGCAACATTTCACGACTTTCATTGTATCGATGCAACCAATATTTCTCGTATCGTTCGTTGCAAACAACGAATATCTCAAATTTCAATTCACGACGTGTTGCATCCGCGGCAACAAATCCTTGAATTAACATCTCGCAACTCGTTGCACTTGCAGCAACAAACCTTTCCCGACTTTTCTAGCAAACACCATGTAATTTCCAAAATAACACGCGGCAAAATTACATGATTTGTATTAGACTTATTGTATGAAACATCCAGTGCGGCATCGAGTAGAGTCAAGAGTGATTTCGATTGGTGGTGGACAACTTTTAGAACTGAAATGAAGCAAGCGTCCAGAGGAAATTGAGCCTAGAGCTCTGATACCAATTTGTCATGCCCCGACCCGAAATCACCCGAATCTTCGTCCTCGCATGGGGCGTGATGCCGCACGAGCCTGGAGTTGCGTTTGTGCAAGGCAAGATGACAAGTTCTCAAATGGTTATCTTTGAGTTGACTATTAACAACGAAAGGAAAACAGAGTATATAAAACGATTCTCTTTATTGATATTCGAAATCAGATTACAAAGGCTTTCGATAGCCCAACGAAATTTGCCAGATTAGCTACAACACTCAGGTTCTCTCTTGTCCACAAAAAATTTTATCGTTCCATACATCATGCCTTCTATATCTCGGCCGCATCAATCCTGTCGCGAGTCCGAGCGTTAATGCGATCGCACGCTTCAATACGCTTCGGTATTCCAAGCCTCAACGCGTTCAAGCGAAGCTCCGCCGCGAGCAGACCAATCCCTGAACCTGCTAGCAAACTAGTGGAGGATTAGTACTTTCGTCCTCGCTGTACTGATCAAAAACTCACTTAACAAACCGACATTTAGTATTGTATTGATTCATGCAAGCATACAATTTAGTTCTCTTTCTATGTTCTCCTTAGGATGAGTTCATGGCATATTCGAAGACTGTAAAGTATGGCAAGTATGTTATTCAATGTGCATAAGTAAACAGACAAGCAATCTCGTGTTTGATTCGTGGCACAATTTAGCAATATCGACGCACTCGCCCTTGCATCGACGCAAGGTGAATACTCCTATCCGTTTTCCCTGTCATGTTATAAGTGCTCGCTATTCAGGATCCATCCATGCAGGATATATGCATACCTTGCACTTCCAAACCCGTCGCCCTTAACTATATGAAGGTCACTAGCTTTTCGGGCTAGAATGGACTTATATTATCGAATCGAAACATAAGACGATGTTAACTCTGTGCGGTTGCTAACCAACATCAGAGGCCATCAAAATAATCGCAGCAAGTGGCTTATCACATTCACCAGAAGGTCGTTACCCTTCTAAATGAAGTGCACCAACAATACCGAAAACGAATCCCTCCTAGGCCGAACGGTCCCAACGCCCTGGCGCGCCGCGTTCGAGGGAATACCCATGCACGGGCTTTTATATCTTTAAGTCCATTTGACCATGCAACGAATCGTATCTTTCATACAACCAAACAAGTTTGCTTATCTCTATTTCAATTGGCACAACTCCCGAATGTTCTCATCGAACGCCCGAAGGCCACGAACATTTCGAAGGGCACCATGCCGTATTATCGTCTTGTATTTCTTTCGTTAACTTTCTATGTTCTTTATGCTTCATACTTCGTTTCAATGTTCAATGGCATTATGCCTCAACTCAATGTTCATCAACCGAACGACCCGAAGGTCCCGAACACCTTTCGAGGCATTATGTCATATCCGACAGTTCCGCCACATTCGTGCCACAACTGTATTCTTTCGCAATGAAGCCATCTTTTATTATCTCGTGCACGTAGGCACGTTTGGACCGTAGTTCCGATGTTCTATGACTTAGCATTCAATGTTCGTAGCTGGTGCGCTAGGGCGCTGGCCTATTGTCTTTCAATGTTCTAGCCGTTCTAACGCGTGCGCGAAGGCACGGTATGGTTCGTGCACTAAGGCACTCGTCGAGTACAGTTATCCCACGTTGTTGCGGCTTGCGCACCGAGGCGCTCGCCTTTGCGATATCCAATGTTCCATAGCGACTCGTACGTCTGTCGTACGATTCATTTCAATTGTTCTATCTAGTGTTCGACACGCACTACGTTTAACTCTCTATCGACCACACCTGTGGCGTTGATAGGTTAACTCAGCATTCAATGATATATATTTTAATTAAGCATGACGGAATAGGAAAGAGAGTTAATGTTCCCCTACCTTGAGTCGATCCGTCGTTGTCGTTTCGCCGAGCCGTTGCTGCTCGATTTCATAACTTCGTTGCACGGGCAACTCTCCTGACTTAGCCATTCGAGCACTTCGTGCTTATTGAATTATACGTCGATTTGCCTTAGCGTGCCAACGTTTCCGTCCGTCGTAAGACGACGATTTGCTTTCGCGGACCCCTTACTGAATAAGGCAAAAGATCGACCTCTAACATTTCAGCGTAAACGTATAGCCTGCACATGAAACCAACTAAAATTATTACTTGCATCGATTCGGACTTGTGTCTTGGTCGATTCGATTTCTTAGAATCTTCGAGCCGTCTCAACGCACTTATCCTTCGAGGCAACGCGGCGCTTCGCATCGATTCACTCGATGCATTCTTTGGGACAAGGCAACTCTTCGCATCGACTTAGTTCGATGCATTGCTCAGGACAACTTAACACTTTGTATCGATTCGCATTGATACGTAATCAGGTCAACGCAACTCTTCGAGTCAACGACTCAGCATAATACACCGTGCGGAGCGGAGCATTACAATCCGAGTCAGAGAGATCCGCATCAGAATCAGAGTGATTCAGTATGGGGGCAACATCTTCAAGAGTTAGGGCAGGAGTAGACGAGGGACTTAGTACAGTAGGCAATGGGCACGACACAGTAGGCAATGGACACGGCATAGTACTGTGCTTCTGTTGTCTCCTTCTGTAGACCTGTAGCTCATTTTTTCTTGTCTTTCCCTGCGTAACATATGTATCTTCTTCTTCATTCTCCATATCAGAGTCACTGCTATCTCCCCCTTTTGTCCAATTTTTTACGATCGGGCACGGGACCGATCCGACTACCACGTTTGGACTTATTATCTCCCCCTCACGTCTAACACCCTCTGTGTTAGGCGTGTCACCAAATGCCGAACCTGCATCCGAACCATAGTATGGCTCTAGTTCCTTGAATGTAATGTCTATGCTAACAAACATCTTCCGCTCAACTGGGCTCCAACATGCGTATCCCTTCTGAGCCGCTGTATACCCGACAAATACACACTTAACCGCTTTTGGATCTAGTTTGCCAACTCCTGGCCTATTATCTTGGACAAAACACACACAGACAAATACTTTCGGAGGAACAGTGTATGTAGTTGCACCAGTAAGCATCTCTAACGGTGTCTTTCAGTCCAATATCTGAGACGACATTCTGTTGATAAGATAAGAGACCGTCAATACAGCTTGCCCCCATAAGTATTTCGGAACATTCATAGCCAGCATCTTCGTCCGTGCGACCTCCAGCAGATGCATTTTCTTCCGTTCGGCCACACCATTTTGTGCCGGTATATAGGCACATGAAGTTTGATGTAGTATTCCATGAGTAGATAAATACTCAGCAACCCTTTTGTTAGTATACTCCGTCCTATTGTCAGACCGAAAATACTTAATTTTAACATTTTATTGCTTTTCCACCCGTCGATGAAAATCCTGAAAAGCCTCAAGGACGTCACTTTTATTCTTCATAAGGTAGACCCATGTCACGTGGGTATAACAGTCAATAAAAGTGACGAACCATCTAAAACCGTTAATACCGGTTGTAGGACAAGGGCCCCATACGTCCGAATGTATCATATCAAATGCAGCAGAACTTCTATTCCCTGAGCTCGCATACGAGCTCCTGGTATGTTTTTCCAACTCACATGCATTACAAAATAACTTCTCTTTATTAGCCCTTTGATATAAGGACGGATACATTCGACTAATAACTTGAAAGGAAGAATGCCCGACACGCTGGTGGTGGAGTAGTAATTCGTCTTCTACATTGCGACGTGAGATGCCAATGCTGGAGATGCCAATACTTCGTCCAGTGCGGTCCTGTCCAAGTACCACAGCCCCTTATGCCATGTGCCAGTCCCTAGTCGTCGTCCTGTCCGCTTCTCCTAAAAAGTTATCGTAGGAATGTCAAAGAAAACAGTACAGTTTAGGTCAAGGATAATGGCACTAATAGATATAAGATTGACAGAAAAAGATGGAGCATGTAAGACATTGGTGAGAGTGAGGGAAGGGGTGCACGCGATAGTGCCTTTACCCATTACAGGTCTGAAGGTACCATCGGCAGTCTGAATACTCTCCGGTGTCGGTAGGTGAGTATAGTCCTGGAACTCACCGCGGGATCCCGTGACATGGCAAGATGCCCCAGAGTCCATAATCCAACCTTGCTGATGGACAGATGCAAGAGCACGCGTAGGTATACCTGTGCTGGTTTGGGCAAAGTAAGTGATGTGATCCCCTGAGATAGATAACGCCCCAGGAGTAACTTGACTGTCGTCCAAATCCAGCTTCGTGCCTCGTAACCTCGCAATGAACTCCCTCTCAAGATAGGTTATTTCAGCCAATTTAATGTCTCCCCCTTCTTTCGCTAGATTTGCTTTATGTCCTCCAAAATAATTTTTTCTTCTACCAGCATATCCTCCTCTACCATCACGACGTTCTCCACGGCTCTGTCCGCGATCATTTGACTGACCTCGCAGGAGTTTTGGATAAAATCTAATGTAATGTCCCGAGTCACCACAGTTGTGGCAAATACCGCCCGCAGAGGGAGGCTGATTGAAGACGGCAAGGGAAAACTTTTTAACAGCAGCTTGCTCCCCCTGAAAATAGCCCTTGTTGGGCATCAACTTCAATTGAGCTTCTTCTTGTGCCATAGCAGCTATGGCTTCTTCTAAGGTTGGAAGCGTGGGTTGTGCGAGTAGTACATTCCTTCTCTGCTCAAACACAGGGTTGAGCCCGTTCAAGAACTTCATCATCCGTTACCGCAAAATATACGCCAGGAACGTCTGAAAATGCTTTGCAAATGCCGGTTCGACTTGTGCATCTTCCATCCCCAGAGGATCATAGTGATCCAGATCAGACCAGTACTTCTTCAACAGGGTTGCGTACTCAGAGATGGTACGTTCGTCTTGTGCCACCCTATCGAGTTCATCCTGTAGTTGGAAGACCCGTATAGGGTTGTCCGAGCCTGAGTACATATCCTTCAAAGTCCGCCAGATATCAGCAACACTCTCCATTGCCTCTATATTTCCCGACACCTGGTCGATCAAGGAGGCTGTCAACCACCCAGCCACTACGTTGTTGACAATCTCTCAAATAGCAAACTCCTTTGAGGAGGGATCAGTAGGTACCTTGGTTTGGCCATTGACATATCCAACCAAGCCACGTCCCTTCAATGTCCGCATCGCCTGCCGCGACCATTTCAAGTAGTTGGACTTTCCTTATAACTTCGTCTCCAGCTTTTTCCAACTTCTCTATTTTATAGGGTGACGAATCCACATCAGTATGGGTCACACTAGGGGTCGCCTCGGTCAATCTTTTCGACAAGATATCATCAACCAAGGCCTTTATCTCTTGTGCTGTCAGTTTTTCACCGATCGAATCCATGGCCTCTTCAACTGTATCTCTAGTCGTCGTCGGCGGCGGCAGCTGCTAACTGCTAGTCGTCGTCTTCGTCGGCAGCTTCGTCGTCTTCTACTCTACGAATGCGCTATAAACGTGGCCAACACCGGCGCGCGTATGTAAAGTGAACACGTCAGGACACATGAGAAAATAAGATCATTCTCCGTGGAGAAAACACGATCATTCTCTGTGTAGATTCCGATGTGAAGATCGGGGAACAAATAAAGCATGTGTTCATTTGTTCACTCCAGACGGTGTAACACGATTTTTTTTCCTTTTTTTCCTTTTTTTTCTCTTTTTTTCTCTTTTTTTTCTTTTCTTTTTTTTTACAAAACAACAAGAAAAATTACATAATAAAAAAAATTACAAAACAAAAAAGATCGGGGGGGTCGCGGCTGGAGCCCAGGGGGGCGCCGCTGGTGCCGGGGAGGGAGGGGACGCCGCTGGAGCCGGGTGAGGAAAAAAAATTTGGGGGGGGGGGAGAGGGGTGGATGGTTATGGCTCTGATACCAAGTAGAAAATGAATAATGGATGATTTTATTGATGGACTACTACTTGCTACTTATAGAGGTTCCAACTTCTCTTCATACTACATTTTTCAATGTGGGACTGAAGTCCCTTATTAATTCTCAACAGGAACTAGTAGCCTTCATCTCCATATCCTCCCACTCGATCGCCATTCTTCATTATTTCTGACTTCTTGGACTTACCCAACAAGACTTTGTGAAATCCTTGGTACACTACAAGATCTTTCGCACATTGGTGATAATATAAAGCCGTGTTGAGATTTGAGTCGCAATGATGGTAATGGAAACTCATGCCAGGTCTAGGATCAACTTCTAAAGTGAGTGGATATGGAGACATGAGAAAGAAAGACATCATATGCTTTCAGTGATGAACCTGCCTAGGCTCAGCAAAACTTAACAATAACACACAAAAAAAAGGAAGCTCACAGCAAATATCTCTACTATTATAAAGAAGTTTCAAAACGGTTCAAGTTTGAGTCGTCTAAGCCGTGTATATTATCAACCATTTAAAAAAAATTAATTATGTAAAAAAATTGTTGAAAAAAGTTTAAATTTGTTATATATATTCAAAATGAAAAATTGAACTCAGCCAAACAAGAAGAAAACCTCTCACCTTAACCACCTGAGTTAGAAAATATATTTGATAATATTCTTATTATACGTTATTACACGTACAAAGTACGTGCATTTACTAGTGTATATATATATATATATATATATATATATATATATATATATATATATATATATATATATATATATATATATATATATATATATATATATATATATATATATATATATATAGGCAAAGGGAAACTTCTCTACAGCAAATACCTTTAGGCCTCGTTTGGTTCGCGGAATGGAAGGGAAAGGAAATCAATTCCTTGTCATTTCCTTTCCTTTAGGAAACTTTAATTCTATTGATTTTCCTTTCCGATGTTTGGCAATGCCAAGGAATTTGGAAAGGAAAGTGAATACTTCAATGTGGGAAAGTGATTCCTTCCTTGGATGGATGGAATCACTTTCCCCCCTAATTTTTCTTCCATTGGAAATCACTTTCCTTTCCTCCTCAATTCCTTAGGCACCCAAACATAGGAAAGTAATCACTTTCCTTTCCCAACCGGGAGATTCCGCGAACCAAACGAGGCCTTAAGGTATTATTGACACGCTATAGAGTGGTATAATTTGGTAATCTACTGCAGGATGCCTTGCATAATTTTTGTATGATCAAGAATTTTATATATATGCACGAGGAGAAACATGATTTTTATTCAAAGATATTAAGGGTTTGCTCGACAATTGTAAGAGTAACGGTTATGAGGTATTTTTAGAGTACCGGTTATGAGGGATCCGATTTTGGGTGGACCAGTCCATAGCAACTTTTAAACTAGTCCAATCCATGCTTGGTAATTCACAAACGAGTGCCTCTGAATTTTTTATATGAATAAAACTAAATAAGGAAGGGTATTAATAGTTACAATTATATATTTTTGTGATGATATAAATAGAATAAAATAATAAATCGTTCAAAACCTATCGATGTGGGGTGTTTATAAAGTCATCCAAAATTGTATTACACCGATTTTGGAAGGTTTTTGAGCCGATCAAAACTAGTCAAGCAGGGATTTTCATAAACGGTCGGTTCAAAAACACTCCAGAACCGGTGAAAACACCGAAGCAAACTAGGGGTGAGCATTCGGTTTATTCGGTTCCAACCGAACCGAATAAGAAAAAATCGAATTGGACCGAAACCGAATAAACAAAACCGAAACCGAACCGAATTGGTCAATAACCGAACCGAACCGAACCAAACCGAATTAAACCGGTTCGATTTTCGGTTTATTCGGTTTTTGGATTTTTTTGTGTTTTTTTTGTTAATATATATAATAACTAAATATACCTAGATATATTCAGTATATAACTATAACATATACCTATATATATTAAGTATATACATATAATTAACACACACACACACACACACACACACACACATATATATATATATATATATATATAAACTAAAAAAATTTATTCGGTTTTGGACCGAAACCGAATTCCAAAACCGAAACCGAAACCGAATAAGAAAATTTAGTATTTTCAAAACCGAAACCGAACCAAAATTTTTTTTAAACCGAACCAATTTTCTTATTCGGTTCGGTTTGGTTCGGTTCGATTTTCTGTCCGAAACCGAATAATGCTCACCCCTAAAGCAAATCCTAAGATTTTTTGTCGACAGCGCCTTGAGTTATTCAAAGACTCCTTCACTGTTAACTGATCTGCTCATGTTTGTTTTTCTGGCCTGTACAGAATTCAATTCAAGTTTTCCTGTTCTTCAGAGCACACGAATCCTTATCCAACTATAACTATACAACTATCATGCGATAGTTCCAATCAAGAAATTGAGATGCGCAAATATTAAAGTGAATCTATGAACCAATTAGATGGAACTAAGCTCATGTGATGCCCTCCGGATCCGTGGATCTGATTATTGCAGTTATATACTGTTAGGTGGCGACAAATTTGAAGTAAGCGGTAGTGATGGGAACGTGTGAATCTACTTATTTACTAGAAATTTTTTAAGATCAACCCAAAGAAAGTCAATCTAGTTAGACAAGTCCAAATAATATAACTATGAAAAAAACGACCCCATGTTAAAATGTGCAAGTCTGCTATTTGGTACGCGTGCGTGTACAGTCAGTGCAAGCACGCAGACGAGATCACCGGATCGGTAGGGGAGGGGAAAGGTGGAGAGATAGGGGGGGATGGGGGAGACATCGGCATCGCCGGAGGAATACGGTTGAGGATTCCCGGAGCACCATGTGGGAGAGGACTAAGACGTCGACATAGACATTGGCGACGGCGAATGGAGCAGGTAGGGGTGGGAGCAACACAGCGACGGCTTTGACGGAGACAGTTTCCACCGTGCACGTGTACCGACTGTGCACGCATGCTTGCTAAAATAAAACATTTTCGTAATATGTGTGCTCTTCTCAAATTTTAAAGATGCTTTTCTCAGTGCACATGCTGCAAACGAATCAAATTCCTATATAATGATCTTCCTTCTTGGGTTGGTCACTTTGTTTAGTACTCGGAAGTCTTTGTCACTAGGATTTGACTTGCCTATATTTCGTTGTCAACTGTTTTTGATATTAACAACTAATCATCTTCAGTTGATTGCTATATACTCACTTCACAAAATACTAGAGGAACTCATTGATTCTTAATTTTTGAAACTCATTCGGCCATAAAAGTTCGTTAGGTACATGCATGTGATCTCTTAATTTTTTCCAATGGATTAAAGAGTAAAATAAGTACACTTTAGTAAAATCTACACATCACATCTATATTGTAAGTTATAATGCTCACCCTTAGTTGAGCTTCCCTTGATGATGTATATCTAGTTAGAAATTAAAGCAATGTATTTATGTTATTTTGGACGGCCAGCCAAGTGATCAACCATCAAGACAAGACCTAAATCCTTTTCTTTACGATATAAAAAAATCTAAATATAATTTTCTGATATTATACGAGACCCTAAAACTAAATAAAGATATCTAATGGTCAACCGTCAGAAGAAGACTCTGATCATCTTCTGGACAATATAGAGACCGAAACACAAATTTCGAATATTATACGAGACCCTAAAACTAAATAACTCAAATATATAATATATATTTATTATTCTAATTTTTATGAGAATATGTGTTTATGTTTTTGTCATGCTCATCACTCTTCTTTTTTAGATGTCCGACGATACGCACGTGACTTTATGCACGTTGCATTGCCAAGGGAGGAGCTATAATTTTAGTTTACCCTGGACTGAATTTAAAATGAAATAATTTTTTAATAAAATGAATGTTGTGTCAGAACTCGTCGATGGTGCAGGGGTTCGGATGACGAAAGAAGCGTTGGCGGCAGAATTTGACACTGCTATTGTAGCACTTCCTTCGCCTGACGTTTTAATCCTACGATAATAGAACGATCTCGGTTATGATGAGGGTGCTCGGTTGAAGATGAAGCAGAGGAGAGGAGAGAATGTAAGTTATAGAGAGAGAGGTGAGTGGGGTGGAGTGTTCGTACGGGAAGAGAGGATGAGGGGGGGAGGGGGATGCTCGATAGCAGGGTTCTAGGAAAGAAATAGTTTGCAGTGTACACTGCTTTGTATGTACAGTGTACGCATGAGAGAGAGAGAGAGAGAGAGAGAGAGAGAGAGAGAGAGGGAGCTAGGGATTTAATAAACAGCTGGACTGCTGGATTATGGAATGTCAACTTGTGTGGGCTGAAATTAAAAAAAAAAAAAACTTGAATATGAACAGACATATATATAATTTGGGTGGGCTGGAGCCCATTCCAGCCCACCAATAGCTCTGCATGTGTGCATTGCATACCTTTTTGGGTCCACTACCTCCAAACTTCCACCATTATTATAAATGGAAAGAATAATCCGTCCCCGTAACTCGAACGACAATTTTTTTTTCCCACATAGTCAGGATCTTATATCTCTTCTCGGTAACCATAAGAGCCACACGAGTTCGATCCATCATTGACTGTACATATTTAATATCCATCGATAAACGAAAGATTTTAAAATTCCGTATCTATTATTATTATAAAATCTATATTAGACCTCCATCATATTTCTTCTAACTCATCTGGTTAAGACGAGAGGTAATCTTCATGTTTGGTTGAGTTCGATTTTCAATGATGAACATATATATATAAAAAAAAAATTCAACAACTTTTTACATAAATAATTTTTTTTGTAAAATTAAATAATTGATGATATAGAAGTCAAACTCGGTTTTGAGGCTCTCTGGTAATAGTAGAGATATACTATGGTCAATCGGCCTCTACACACACCATGGAGGAGGACAAAGAAGACACGGAAGGAGAAGGTGGTGCGATGTTGCTTTCCATCCCGCACAAACCGCTCATGTAACGTCCACTCCTTCAAAGACTTTTCTTTCGGCACAAATTTATACGTCCCACCAACATCTCAACTTCTTCTGATGCCAAGATCTCAAAAAAAAAAAAAAAAAACAACTTCTGATGCCATGCCACATATGGCAACACTCCATCCCACGGTTCCCATCACTCCCCATCTCCCCAACGGACGGCCGATCTTAGGTGGGCCCGCCGGACATTAACCTGGGCCGTACGGTCCGGACAAGCCTTTAAGAACTCGCTCCGCCGGCCCACCGACCACCTGCGCAACAACAAACACCGCACGTCACCACTCCATCGTTGGCACGTTAGCAAACAGCAGTACGGAGGAACAGCGGATCCGGGACCACAACCTCCGTTTGGAATTTGAAATTAAAGGAGACGTTGGTTTAATTAAAATATATATTATTTTTTAATAGTAAAATAAAATTTTATTTACTAACTATTTAATTTAATCACTTTTTTTTTTTTTTCTCTCTCTACATCTCTTCACGCCATTAATGGTTTCCACCAACACATCTCCCAATCTCTCTCCTTCTCCAATTTACTCCTCTCCCGAAACCCTAACCCTAATGTCACAGCCACGGAGTAGCCCAGAAGTCATTGTAAAGAGGTCTGCACATTTCTCCCCCAAATCTTAGGTTTCTTGTGGAGTTAGGGTTTTTGTATGGTTGATTGGAATGTGGATCTACATTAATTGGACCTATGTGCAGTGCTTGTTTGAAATCAACTAGATTTGGTTCATTTGTGCTACTGTTCAAATAAAGTTGGAATCTTTACGGTGAAATGAATGTTTTGGTTGTATTGTGGGTTGTGGAAGTAGCTCTATCTGTTCCAGTTGTCTTATTTATTGAGGAACTTTCGAACATTTTGTCAATTGAAGTGTTATTGAGCTCTATCTGTTCCAATTGTGTTGTAGATTGAGAAACTTTTCGAACTTTTTGTCAATTGAAGTGTTATTGATCTATTCTGTTATAGCTTATTTGGTTCAGCTGTGGTATTGTTCAAAAATAATTTAGTATTTTTTGGTTGGATGAAGTGTTTTGGTAGTGAGGTGAGTTGTGGAAGTAGGTCTATCGGATTCTATTTAGTTATAGTTTGAGAAAGTTTGGATCTTTAGGTGAATTACAAGTGTTGATAAAACTTTGTTTGGTGTGAAAGCAGATGATATGTGGAAGAATCTTTCATCTGTTTGACTTGAACTGATGATATGTAGAACTGCTGTGATGAAGCTTTGCTGATTGACAAGGGAGAATGGGGGCTCAAAAGGGAGGTACAAAGAGCAGTGGCTTCTTTCATCTGTTTGACTTGAACCGCAAGTCGCGTAAGAAATTGTTCTCCAGTGGCACGGTTTCACCTGGTAAATTCATTTGCTTTTTAAGCCTTGTTTCTAGTTCTTAAAGCTGTAAACTTGGTTCGCATTAGAATCAAAATGGTAGGAGAAGAAGAACTTGGGTCAAGAAATTGATTTGTCTTAGCAGTAAAGGCCGGAAGAAGAATCAAGCTAGATTCTTGGATTCTTCTTCAGTCCATTTAGAGAAAATTATTAACTTTTGGGTAGACAAATGAGCCCAATAAAATCATTCCACCAATTGTGTTGTTAGTTAACATAGTCAAACATATTTCCCCTTAAAAATTCATGAATAATGAGAGAGTTTTCCATATGTTTAATCTTGCAGAGAGCTCAAAACATGAGAAGAGAAGTGATGATAGTTTACCATTGAGCCGCCTCCCTTTGGTAATTATCCTTGTTTCATGCTCTTGTTCTTGTCTATGCATAATTTGAGCTATATTCTATTTTCATATATATATATATATATATATATATATATATATATATATATATATAGCAAATGACCTCTAGCCTAGTGGTTAAGAGAGATGCATGCGGCCCGAGTGGTCAGGAGATCAATTCCCGGTGGGAGCGTTCGCCACATTTACACCTCTTTCAATATATATATATATATATATATATATATATATATATATATATATATATATATATATATAGGCTTCAAAACGGCTCAAAATGAGCTGTCTAAGCCATATGTATGTATATAATTGCGTAATTAAGAAAAAAAATCATAGTTAATTCCTAGACTTTAACAAACGTGTATGAAATCATAAATAGGCTTCAAAACGGTTCAAAATGAGCTGTTTAAGCCGTATATATGTATATAATTTTGTGATTAAGAAAAGAGAGTAAATATTAATTTATTCCGAGGCATTAAGAAACGTGTATGAAATTCTAAAATCATGGTATTATCTAACTACATGGTATTATCTAACTAAACATATATCCAAAGTCCTAAAAGTATTTATAACAAATCCTAATTAAAATATATTTAAATCATTTTTAAACAATTTTAATATTATCTAACTAAACATGTATCAAAGTCCTAATAACATATCTACAACAAATCCTAACCTAAATATATTCAAAACATATTTAAACTATTTTAATATTATTTAAGTTCCTATCCATTTTTTCAACATTATCAGAGAATTTCTTTTTTGGTACCGATCATATTGCCTAAAAACAAACTATATATATTGTCACGTCCCATTTCTCAGATTTTTGTAAATTGGGCAAGCAACAACCTCTCCAGACTACGCACCCTACGAGTACTTTCGTACCCGTATTGCGATTGTCACCTGTAAAGGGCTAGAATGGAAAAGCACAAGTACAACTACTACATTTAATTGCATCAATTATAACTATTATACAATAATTGTTTTTCTAAAGATACCATATATACAAGTTCCATACTATATTAATTTACATATGCAAGCTACAAAACGGTGTTGGTCTTCTCTCGTGATTCCTTGAATAGCCTACTCCTCGCCATTGTCCTCGTCATAAAGTGGAAGCATGTCAGCAGGCTCATCGTCTTCTCCTAGTGAACAAATACTAGGTCGTTTAGAAACGACAAGCAAGTCCTCGATCAAAGGCGATAATAAGTAAAGTAAAAAATTTAGAACATTTTAGGAAATTCAAGTAAATGACTAATACACACCTTGTGAAACAAATTGAAGTATTAGGTACTTCTAATTCGACAATTATCATACTAGCCAGGACTTTATACCTCATGATTATGCACTTTTGTAGAGAACACATGTGGATCACGATCACCCTCTATTTTCTCGACAATAATCCCATTTATCCGGGACCAGGTGGTGTCTGTATTGGGTACAGCGCCTTAGATTCCGACCCCTCCATATCTTGTGGAAAAACTTGTATGCATTAACTTTTTAAATTTCGTTTTATTTTCGGAATTTACTGGACTGTTCTCTGTTGGTGAGCTAGGCCTCACCCCCCGACATCGTAAGGCCCTACAGATGCGGGACTACTGATCAGCTTTTACTGATGTAATTATATTGCAGGAATTTCGATGGTTGTGATCCAGTTGTTCTCTTCCACCCCATGATGTAGCTATAAATATAGACAAGTCTATTAACCCTCAAGTCTAATATTATCCTCAACTTGGTTACCGTCCCGTATATATGGATAATACGCCATATGGTAAACCTTTGTTGGAGGAAGTATTTATCCAACCTATTACCATCCTTGTGTGACACGTCATTTGGTAAGTCGTTGACAAGAAACGCTCCTCCACTTATCATACCATCTCGTGTATTAAGATAACACGCCATATGGTAGGATCAACCGGACTAGGAACTAGATATAATTTTAGATTTCTATTTTAGGTTTTCCAAAACCTAAAGTTTCTAAAATTTGACTAACTCCCGAAATTATTGAAAATTTCGGCAGAGTCTCATTTGTATTGGTTGACTCGGAACAATTTAACAATAGACAAAATACAATAATTGGGTACGCCGACCCCTTCGGTGGAGCAACTCTCAACACCAGATACTCACGCAGTTGAAAGAAATAAGAAAAATAAGTGTCGAAATGAAGAATTTCCTTTATACCTGAGCATGCTAGCATTTTATTTAATTGCAATGTTCCTTGCTGCTACACAATCCAAGTAAACATATAGCTATTGCATAATGCTATTAAATACATGTTGTGAATAGGTTCTAAAATTAAAATCTAATATACTCAACTTCAAATTATACTACATATATTAACCCCTTGTAGTGTAAATTAGCAAAAATTAACAAGTATGTTACCCGGTTAATCCGGTATTCATAAATGTTTCTTCTAACCACGTGTTCATGATAAAATGGTCCTTTTAAGCTTGATTTAAATTCTGGACAGATTTAAATATTATATTAAATTAATAATTTGCTAATTCATAACTATTACAAGGTCAAGTTTATAATATTCCTTAATATATTTATATTTATACTCATATAATTGATAAGATCCATAAATGGTGAAACTTCTATTTGTGGACATAAGTGGTTCAAAATATATTTATTATGTAAAATGAATCAATGACCTTGCACCCTTTTTAATATAAAATTTCTAGTAGATTATGAATATATATCCATATAAGTTATTCCTCCTTCCTTACAAAAATTTTAAGCAAGGTGTCCATGTTGTATCTACATATTGTGTCCATTTATATTCAAAGTAGCTATTTGTGTTGTGTCCAATTGTTATATTCAATTAAAATATCTATTTGTGTTGTGTTCAATTAAAATATCTATTTTGTGTTGAGTGCAACACATGTGTCCAACTTATACATTTATATTATGTTGTGTCCAAGTATGTATATATATATATATATATATATATATATATATATATATATATAATTCTTGGATGGAATTCACATGATACTACTTAAATTAGAGTTGAAGTGCCCATACACCATTATCATTCAAGGTGTCTATATTATGTCACATTGTGTCCATATATATATATATATATATCTATTATACAAAACACAAAGATTTTTGAATCTTAGGGCTGACTGTGCCAAGATAAAGAGTGGTTGGGATTTAATCTTGGTGAATCAACGGTTGTGGAGTTTTATGGGAAATCCAAAGAGTGGGGTTTGCACTCATAATGGTTGTGGATGACCATTATTGAGAGTGGGGTTTTATGGGAAATGAGCATTATTGAGAGTGGGGTTTTATGGGGAATCCAAAGAGTGTGGTTTGCACTCATAATGGTTGTGGATGAGCATTATTGAGAGTGGGGTTTTATGGGGAATCCAAAGAAAATTCACATCCAGCAGTGGTTGGGATTTAATATTTTGATGTGGGCCTCATAATTATTATTGTTCTTAAATGAACCATGCCCTATGGGCACGGGTTATGACTAGTATATATATATATATATATATATATATATATATATATATATATATATATTAATTTCAGTTTTCCAACTACTCGTATCCATAATTTATTTCTTGCAACATTGAATTTACCATAACTTAGTTAAATTCCAGAATTAAATACCAGTTATTTTAATTCATAAAAATTAAGAATTAGGTTTTGAACAATTACTAGGAGGAAGAGAGATGGAGGACTTGCCTTGCTTGTAGATGACCTAGGTTTTCTCTTCCAATAACTCCCAAATTCACCACCCTAATTACAACAACAATATTATGTACTAGAACTTGACCTAGATCTAAAATCTTAGAAGAAAAATTGGGGAAAGATTTATACCAAAACTTTTGAAGAAAGGAAGAAGGAGGATGACAGGAGGAGATGACCGGAGGAGATGACCGGAGGATGACGGAGGAGAGTCGTGGCCGGCGGCGGACGTGCGGGTGGCCGGCGGCGGAGGTGTGGGTGGCCGGCGGCGGAGGTGGCGTAGGTTATGGTGGTGGTGGTGGGTTGGAAAATGAAGGGGAAGAGAAGAAAATAAAATGAAGAATGGAGAGAGAGTTTATGTGGCATTCAAAAGTCTTTCCTTTACATGCCATGAGCCATGTGGCTCATGCATGTGCCACACAACCCATAGGTTGACACCTAGCCTTAGTGAGGTGTCCAACCCAAAAATGAAATTTTAAATTTGTCTAAGGGTTTCTATGCAAAACTTTAATGCATAAAAAAATATAACCATTATGATTATAGTTATAATTAATTGATAATTATAAAAAATAAAAATAAAAATAATTAATTATTTGAGAATTATAAGCCATGACATTCTACCCTTCTTAAAAGAAAATTCTGTCCTCGGAATTTGAAATAACAAATCAATATAAATTATGGAAATATCTAACCTTGTTCGGTAAACAGGTACGGATACTGGTTCCGCATGTCCTCTTCTTTCTCCCAAGTTGATTCTCCTGGAGAATCTTTGCTCCATGTTACTCGAGCAAGTGGAATGATCCGATTTCGGAGTACCTTCTCCCTACGATCCAAAATTTTCACCGGCTTCTGTTCTAGGCGTAGAGTTGGACCCACTGTGATTTCTGAATGATCGAGTATGTGACTGGGGTCTGGCACATATCTTCGAAGTTGAGATACATGGAAGACATTATGGACTCCTTCGAGGGATGGTGGTAGAGCCAGTTTGTAAGATACATTCCCAATTTTCTCCAGTATATCAAATGGTCCAATGTATCTTGGACTTAGCTTTCCTCTTGTCCCAAATCTGATAGTTTTCCGAGTTGGTGAAATCTTTAAAAATACATGATCACCGGCCTTGAAATCCAAGTTCCTTCGGTGCTTGTCGGCCCACATTTTATGTCGGTCTTGTGCTGCTTGGAGATGACTCCGAATTGCCTTGACCTTCTCTACAGTTTGGGTAACTAGTTCTGGGCCCAAAAGCTGACGTTCTCCCACATCACTCCAACATATTGGTGACCGACACTTCCTTCCATACAAAGCTTCAAACGGTGCCATTTTGATGCTAGCCTGATAGCTGTTATTATAGGAGAACTCTATTAAGTGTAAATGGTCATCCCAGGATCCCCCGAAGTCTAAGGTACAAGCTCTCAACATATCTTCGAGGATTTGAATTACCCTTTCTGACTGACCGTCGGTTTGTGGATGGTATGTTGTACTGAACTTCAGATGAGTACCGAGACTGTCTTGCAGGCTTCTCCAAAATTTAGAAGTAAATCGAGTATCTCTATCTGAGACGATACTTACCGGTACCCCATATTGACTAACAATATTCTTCATGTACATGTCAGCCAATAGCTCGGTAGGTTGACCGACCCGGAATGGTAGAAATCTTGTTGACTTTGTAAGCCTGTCTACCATTACCCAGATGGCATTATTACCCTTTCTGGTCTTTGGGAGTCCGGATACAAAATCCATTGTAATATGTTCCCATTTCCATTCAGGTACATGCATGGGTTGCAAAAGTCCGGCGGTCCGTTGATGTTCTGCCTTTACTTGTTGACATACCAAACATTTTGACACAAATTTGGCTATCTCTTGTTTCATTCCATGCCACCAAAAATTTTGCTTTAGATCTTTATACATCTTCGTACTACCAGGATGAATGGAGTACTGTGAGCTATGTGCTTCCGACATTATCTCTGTCCTGAGTTCTCCATATGGCACACATAATCGGTTTCCAAACCTCAAAGATCCATCGGAATGTTTAATCAATCCTGTTTGTGTTCCAGCCTCAGTCTTGCTCCATAATCCTTGCAATTTCCTATCATCCTTTTGTGCCTCTTTGATTCTTTCTATTAGGGGTGATTGTATCTGTAAGTTTTCCTACATTCCATCTGTCACTGGACCTATTACTTCAATTCCCATCTTTCTCAAATCTTCCAGTATTTCTTTAGATGTATTCATAAAGAAAGCTGATGGTCTTCTACTTAAGGCATCGGCCACTTTGTTAGCCTTTCCCGGATGATATTCCAACTCCATGTCAAAGTCCTTAAGTAACTCTAGCCACCTTCGTTGCCTCATGTTCAACTCCTTTTGAGTAAATACATATTTCAAACTTTTATGATCTGTATATATCTTGACTTGTTCACCATATAGGTAGTGTCTCCATAACTTTAAGGCAAAAACCACAGCTGCCAATTCCAGATCATGAGTCGGGTAATTTCTTTCATGTGTCTTCAGTTGACGAGAAGCATAAGCAATAACTCTTCCATGTTGCATTAATACACAACCTAATCCTTTTCCTGAGGCATCACTATAAATCTCATACCCTCCTGATCCAGATGGTAGAGCCAGTACTGGAGCCGTGATAAGTCTTTCCTTCAGTTCCTCAAAAGCAGCTTGACACTTACCAGTCCAATTAAATTTTTCATCTTTTCGGGTTAATCGAGTAAGTGGTTTCGCAATTTTTGAGAAATTTTCTACAAATCTTCTATAATATCCGGCTAAACCAAGAAAGCTTCGGATTTCTGCTACATTCTTAGGAGTAGGCCAAGATTTGACGTTTCTATTTTCTTGGGATCTACCGATATCCCTTCTCCACTCACTATATGACCCAGGAAGGAAATTTTGTCAAACCAGAATTCACATTTGCTTAATTTTTCATACAACTTCTCTTGCCGTAAGGTTTGGAGTACTATTCTTAAATGTTCTTCATGTTCTTTTTCATTCCTCGAGTAAATTAATATATCATCAATAAACACAATCACAAATTCATCCAAGTATTGATAAAATATTCTGTTCATCAGATCCATAAATATGGCAGGAACATTCGTTAATCCGAATGGCATAACTAAAAATTCGTAATGCCCATAGCGAGTTCTAAATGCTGTCTTCTGAACATCTTCCTTTTTCACCTTTACTTGATGATACCCTGATCTTAAATCAATCTTCGAGAATACTTTTGCTTCTCCTAGTTGGTCAAACAATTCATCAATTCTTGGCAAGGGGTATTTGTTTTTGATGGTGACTTCATTTAATACCCTATAGTCAATGACTAATCGTAGGGTTCCATCCTTTTTCTTCACAAATAAAACTGGCGCACCCCAGGGTGAGGCACTTGGTTGAATGAATCCCTTGGACAATAACTCCTTGATCTGCTTATTCAGCTCTGCCAATTCTTCTTTGTTCATTGGATAAATTTTCTTGGCTATAGGAGCTGCTCCGGGTATCAAATTAATGGAAAATTCTACTGCCCTATCTGGCGGTAATCCGGGCAATTCTTGTGGAAATACATCTTTGAATTCTTCTACAACCCTTGGAAATTGTTCTTCCTCCAATTCTTGAAATCTTCCTCGAATTGGTAATTCAAGCTTTTCCAATTCTCTAGCATCAAATTCTTTTTGATTCCGGTTAAATTCATATGTCTTCTTATTGGAAAGTTGAAATGAAATCCTACCTTGGCCACAGTCTATATTGGCTGATGTTTTTGTCAACCAGTCCATCCCCAATACTACATCATAGTTATTCATCGGGAAAACTAATAATCTTACCCGAAATGCTCCCCCACCTAGTTTAACTGGACATGCTTTACAGACACGCTTAACCTTTACTACTCCATTACCCGTGAGAATGTTCAGCTTCTTAATCAAAGGTTGTGATTCAATTTTCTGTTGTGATAAAAAGTTAGCAGATATGAAAGAGTGTGTGGCTCCTGAATCAAATAAAACTGATGCGGGATATGATGAAACTAGTATAGTACCTGTCACTACTTCACCCGCGATTTCGGCCTCTTCTGAATCCATCATGAAGGCTTGACCATGTTTTTTCTTCTTATTCCCTAAGTGTGGCTGCTTTGCCTTTTGAGCCTGTTGGAACTGATGTGCCTGTGGAGCCAACGGGGGCCTATGTTGGTATCCGGATGGTACAAATGCTCGGGGATTCGTCGTTGCTTGGTTCATAGGTCTGGGACGATTCCCTTGTAGCATTGGCCTTGGACCATGCTGAGGATTCTGTGGTCCGGATTTGTTCATAGTACACTGGTAGGCCTGGTGCCCTGGAAGTCCACACTTCAAACACAGACCATTGAGTAGTCTACAGTTGTTCTTGATGTGTCCTACTTTTCCACAGAAATTGCAAGTGGTTACTTCCTTTGTTTGTCCCGTTTGAGGACGCTTAGGAGGTCCTTGCCATGGATTCTTCTGGGATGAAGATCCTGTATTCCATGATCTCTTTGAACCTCCCGACCTTTGAGCCTGTCTTTCCTTCAACATCCTTTCTTGATCTCGGGCGGCCTCAGTTATCTCCGAGTAGGTCTTGCATCGATATGGTGCTACCTTGTGCTTCAGTTCAGGATTCAGTCCTTCTTGGAAGAGGTCCACCTTTGCTTCCTCAGTTGTCACCATATAAGATGCGAACTTACTCAATCTGGTGAATTCTGCGGCATATCCATCCACAGTTAAATGTCCTTGCTTCAGTTGGATGAACCTTCGCTCTAGCTCCAGTCTTGCTGATCTTGGAAAGAATCGTTCTTCAAATTTTCTTTTGAATTCTTCCCAAGAAACTACCTCATTAGATTCCTCAGGATGTTCAGCGCTCCACTAGCTATCTGCAACATCTAAAAGTTGGATCCGGATGACTGCTATCATGTCTTCGGGACTGATATTTGCTGCCTTCATTAGTCCCTCTGTGGTTCTCATCCACTGCCCAGCTTCCATAGGACTTTCGGTCCCACGAAACTTGGGTGGATCCAGATCCCTATAGTCAGCCACCGACTTCTTCTTAGGTTTAGATGGAGTCCGCAGCTGTTCTATTAGTGCAGCCGTCGTAGCTTATGCTGCATTAGCCTGCTGGCTATGACTTTCTAGAATCTGTCGTAGCAATTGACATACATCGAGGGTGTTCTGTTCAGCTTGGATGGCAGGAGTAGATGAAGAAGGATTATTTAAATTATCCATCCCTTGAACAATTCAAAGATGAAAATTTTCAGGAATTGGTTTTGTATTCCATGATAAAATATCTTTATCAAAATTTGAATTGAGACATACAAGATATCAAAGTATCTTATATCTCAGAGATTCAAGAAATTCAATATCAAAGAACACGTATATTTCCAAAAGAGTAAGAAACAGCATATTCATTTACTATTTATCAAAATGGTACAACATGCTGTTAGCTTTACTAGATATTTACATATACATACTACCCATATAGATATCCCTCCTACTCGTGGCCTATATATACATCTGTTGTTTTTACAAAATGGGGGTACAACAGACAAAACATGCCCTTCTATTTACAAAACATGGGGCTACACTGCTCTTGGTCTATATAGAAGAGCTCCCAGCACACAGAAACACACGTCCACTTTGAAGAACTGTAGCTTCTGGATAGTGTTCTTCCCAGTCGTCGTATGTCCCTTCATAGCCTTCTACCTTGGGGTAAGAGTATATGTAGTTTGGATCTCGAACATATATGAAATGGATCTCCCTTACATGATATACTTCTGCCCCATCCTCTATGTCTCTTATAACAGGCCGCTGAATACCATACTTTATCTCATACACTGGCATGTTATACCAATCTGGTAACCCCCATCGTTCCCTTACCATTTGTTGATATAAATAAAGAGTGTAATCACTTCCATCCCAGAGTAAGCTTGGTAGGAACAGGTCCATAACCTACACCCATTATAATTTTCAAATAAAAATAATAATAATAAATGCCAACGAATGTATATAAAATCCCTGAAAATGACAAATAATAATAAAATGATGTTAAATTTTTAAAGTCTACTTTTAACCAAGTGATATTGCAAAGTACCCCCTTTTTATATATACAACATATATACATATACATGATCACATTCTTTCTTCAAGTCCTTATATACATATGCTGTTTTACAAAAAAGAGGTTTACAGCAGACAAAAACTATATTACATATTCACATTTCTCCCCCCTAAACATGTATCATATCAAGCATTTCCTTCTTCCCGATAACAGTTGCTTCTGGATGGAATTCCAGCCATTCCTCGAAAGTTCCATTGTAGTCATTTATACCGGGATCTCCATGTGTTTGCATTTTGATAAGCACAAAGTAATTCATCTTATTGAAAAACTTCACATTTTCGTCAGCGACCTCTGATATCACAGGATATTTGAGCTCATAGTGTACTCCATATACCCTTATCATCTGTTTAGGTGCAAGTCGCCATTTCCTTTTTGCAAATCGGTAATATCCATCTAGACTGTGAATGCTATTCCCCAACCTAGCACAAGGAAGGAAGCGAGGCATGATCTACACCCACGAAGCTCTAAATTAGTACCCACCAACAAGTACCCCAAAATAAAATATAATAGATAGGTCAAATAGCATAAGAAATACAAAATCCAAGTAGTGTCATTGGTACTTCCTAAATGCTTCGGTACAACCTATCCTTAGAAAATTTCAAGAAATCTCTAGGGTGTAATTGAAATCAAGGTTTTAAACTTACTTTAATTATAACTTATATAATTTACTAATTCTTTTTAACCTATTCACTTATCCTAGCTTTTCCATTCTGTGCTGACCTGCATGGGCCACCACTTAAAGACGTGTCACGTCCCGTTTCTCAGATTTTTGTAAATTGGGCAAGCAACAACATCTCCAGGCTACGCACCCTACGAGTACTTTCGTACCCGTATTGCGATTGTCGCCTGTAAAGGGCTAGAATGGAAAAGCACAAGTACAACTACTACATTTAATTGCATCAATTATAACTATTATACAATAATTGTTTTTCTAAAGATACCATATATACAAGTTCCATACTATATTAATTTACATATGCAAGCTACAAAACGGTGTTGGTCTTCTCTCGTGATTCCTTGAATAGCCTACTCCTCGCCATTGTCCTCGTCATAAAGTGGAAGCATGTCAGCAGGCTCATCGTCTTCTCCTAGTGAACAAATACTAGGTCGTTTAGAAACGACAAGCAAGTCCTCGATCAAAGGCGATAATAAGTAAAGTAAAAAATTTAGAACATTTTAGAAAATTCAAGTAAATGACTAATACACACCTTGTGAAACAAATTGAAGTATTAGGTACTTCTAATTCGACAATTATCATACTAGACAGGACTTTATACCTCATGATTATGCACTTTTGTAGAGAACACATGTGGATCACGATCACCCTCTATTTTCTCGACAATAATCCCATTACCCGGGACCAGGTGGTGTCTGTATTGGGTACGGCGCCTTAGATTCCGACCCCTCCACATCTTGTGGAAAAACTTGTATGCATTAACTTTTTAAATTCCGTTTTATTTTCGGAATTTACTGGACTGTTCTCTGTTGGTGAGCTAGGCCTCACCCCCCGACATCGTAAGGCCCTACAGATGCGGGACTACTGATCAGCTTTTACTGATGTAATTATATTGCAGGGATTTCGATGGTTGTGATCCAGTTCTCTTCCACCCCATGATGTAGCTATAAATATAGACAAGTCTATTAACCCTCAAGTCTAATATTATCCTCAACTTGGTTACCGTCCCGTATATATGGATAATACGCCATATGGTAAACCTTTGTTGGAGGAAGTATTTATCCAACCTATTACCATCCGTGTGTGACACGTCATTTGGTAAGTCGTTGACAAGAAACGCTCCTCCACTTATCATACCATCTCGTGTATTAAGATAACACGCCATATGGTAGGATCAACCGGACTAGGAACTAGATATAATTTTAGATTTCTATTTTAGGTTTTCCAAAACCTAAAGTTTCTAAAATTTGACTAACTCCCGAAATTATTGAAAATTTCGGCAAAGTCTCATTTGTATTGGTTGACTCGGAACAATTTAACAATAGACAAAATACAATAATTGGGTACGCCGACCCCTTCGGTGGAGCAACTCTCAACATCGGATACTCACGCAGTTGAAAGAAATAAGAAAAATAAGTGTCGAAATGAAGAATTTCCTTTATACCTGAGCATGCTAGCATTTTATTTAATTGCAATGTTCCTTGCTGCTACACAATCCAAGTAAACATATAGCTATTGCATAAAGCTATTAAATACATGTTGTGAATAGGTTCTAAAATTAAAATCTAATATACTCAACTTCAAATTATACTACATATATTAACCCTTTGTAGTGTAAATTAGCAAAAATTAACAAATATGTTACCCGGTTAATCCGGTATTCATAAATGTTTCTTCTAACCACGTGTTCATGATAAAATGGTCCTTTTAAGCTTGATTTAAATTCTGGACAGATTTAAATATTATATTAAATTAATAATTTGCCAATTCATAACTATTACAAGGTCAAGTTTATAATATTCCTTAATATATTTATATTTATACTCATATAATTGATAAGATCCATAAATGGTGAAACTTCTATTTGTGGACATAAGTGGTTCAAAATATATTTATTATGTAAAATGAATCAATGACTTTGCACCCTTTTTAATATAAAATTTCTAGTAGATTATGAATATATATCCATATAAGTTATTCCCCCTTCCTTACAAAAATTTTAAACAAGGTGTCCATGTTGTATCTACATATTGTGTCCATTTATATTCAAAGTAGCTATTTGTGTTGTGTCCAATTGTTATATTCAATTAAAATATCTATTTGTGTTGTGTTCAATTAAAATATCTATTTTGTGTTGAGTGCAACACATGTGTCCAACTTATACATTTATAGTATGTTGTGTCCAAGTACGTGTTGTCCAAATATATATATATATATATATATATATATATATATATATATATATATATATATATATATAATTCTTGGATGGAATTCACATGATACTACTTAAATTAGAGTTGAAGTGCCCATGCACCATTATCATTCAAGGTGTCTATATTGTGTCACATTGTGTCCATATATGTATATATATATATATATATATATATATATATATATATATATATTTCAGTTTTCCAACTACTCGTATCCATAATTTATTTCTTGCAACATTGAATTTACCATAACTTAGTTAAATTCCAGAATTAAATACCAATTATTTTAATTCATGAAAATTAAGAATTAGGTTTTGAACAATTACTAGGAAGAGAGATGGAGGACTTGCCTTGCTTGTAGATGACCTAGGTTTTCTCTTCCAATAACTCCCAAATTCACTACCCTAATTACAACAACAAGATTATGTACTAGAACTTGACCTAGATCTAAAATCTTAGAAGAAAAATTGGGGAAAGATGAGTTATACCAAAACTTTTGAAGAAAGGAAGAAGGAGGATGACCGGAGGAGATGACCGAAGGAGAGTTGTGGCCGGCGGCGGAGGTGTGGGTGGCCGACGGCGGAGGTGGCGTAGGTTATGGTGGTGGTGGTGGTGGGTTGGAAAATGAAGGGGAAGAGAAGAAAATAAAATGAAGAATGGAGAGAGAGAGTTTATGTGGCATTCAAAAGTCTTTCCTTTACATGCCATGAGCCATGTGGCTCATGCATGTGCCACACAACCCATAGGTTGACACCTAGCCTTAGTGAGGTGTCCAACCCAAAAATGAAATTTTAAATTTGTCTAAGGGTTTCTATGCAAAACTTTAATGCATAAAAAAAATATAACCATTATGATTATAGTTATAATTAATTGATAATTATAAAAAATAAAAATAAAAATAATTAATTATTTGAGAATTATAAGCCATGACATATATATATATATATATATATATATATATATATATATATATATATATATATATATATGGAAATGAGATATAAGCCATATGCATATTCCTACATGAGCCATGCACATGTGGACCAATGGGAATGGAGTGTACTAGTGCAGATGGGTGCACAATAGGATGTTGGAGTCCATTTCCATTGGTCCACATGTGCATAGCTCATGTAGAAATATGAGCCATATGGCTCATAATCCATTTACCCATATATATATATATATATATATATATATATATATATATATATATACTTAAAGAAGAAGAAGAATAAAATTAAGAAGGCTGTTATTTGCTCTTCCCAAGTATTATGAAATACGTGCAAGCACGTGCATATATATATATATATATATAATGAGAAAAGTAGGCTTCATTGTGAAAGTTTTTTTTTTCCAAAAATGCCCTCATATATACTTACTAATTAAAATTGTTCATTAAAGTTTAACATGGGTAATTATGTAACTACTTAAAGAAGAAGAAGAAGAAAATTAAGAAGGCTGTTATTTGCTCTTCCCAAGTACTATGAAATACGTGCAAGCACGTGCATATATATATATATATATATATATATATATATATATATATATATATATATATGACTTTTCCTATATCATATATGCCACATTTCTTTTTCAGGATGATGAGGGTGAGATTGTAGGTGTGTCAAGTGTGAAGGAAAGTAGCGACCATAGTTGTGCATCATCGGTGACTGATGAAGGATTCAACAGCAGGCCCCCAGGAGTAGTAGCTAGGCTTATGGGTTTAGATTCCATGCCCACATCGGGTGGTTCTTCTGAGCCCAGTTCCACTCCGTTCTTCGATTCACGATTTTTACGTGAGAAGAACAGCAACAAAAGAAGTCCCGAGTTCTGTATAAATGATCAATTCAATAATATACTGCATAGAACAGAGAGCTATTTGAGGAAACCAATGGAATTGAGGTCTCAGAGAATGCCTAGTAGCCCAATAGAGAGGTTTCAAACTGAAACTATACCCTCAAGATCGGGTAAAACTCTTCCGTTGGACCACCACAAGCTGTTATCACCAAGAAAGAACCCAGGCTTCACCTCTGGAAAAAATGCAGCTCATATAATGGAAGCAGCTGCAAAGATCCTTGATCCAGGACTTCAACCCAGTATGAGGGCCAAAGTTTCTTCTTTCAGCTCACCATCAATTCCCTTAAAAGTTTGTGATTCAAGGGAGAACATCATAGCCACACAGTCTCAGAGGACAAGTAGGATTCTAGAATCAGCCAGAACTGCTGAATCAACTGATGTCCGTTATCTTAGAGGACAGTCCTTGAATAGGTGTGGGAATGGTCCAGAAGATTACTCCATATATAGACGGTCTCCAGCTTTTGCTGATGCAAGTTCAGCTGATGCAAAGAATAAGGGTAAATCTATCTCTCTAGCAATTCAAGCTAAGGTAAACGTTCAGAGAAGGGAGGGCTTAAGCTCATCCGGTAGGAACGCACCTGTCCAAAAAGATCATGAGGAGTTTAAAGTAAACCAATGCTTCAGGAGCCAACCGAACTGCACGAAGACTAAACAGCAGAGAAAGCCAGCGACAACAAATGCATCAGGTGTTCTCAGACAAAATAATCAGAAGCAGAATTGCCTGTCAAACAAACACAAGCAATCTCTGAAGCAACTAGTGACCAATCAGCATGGTAGGAAGGTTATTTCTGGAGGTGATGCTACATCCATGAAGAACAAGACTATAAACAAGCTTTCCGGGAAGTCCAGATTTGGCCAGAGGAAGGAAGGTTCAGAGACTGCCAACTTGGAAACAGATGGGCTTTCATCAACCAATAAGGATTTCCCTCGAAAGAAAAGATTGATAGAGAGAAGCTATCTCTCGGAGAAAGATGGGTGTGTAGATAGTTTTACTGGGAATAGACACCAGAAGCATGTACAATCTAATGTTGTAATAGATGAACATTCGTATTTAAGGTGGGCTGAAGGTAATAGAAGCGATGGTGCAGATGTAGTATCCTTCACATTCACCTCCCCCTTGGTAAAACCCATGCCCAGAACACCGTCTTCCATTCAGGTAGTTGAAAAATGGGACAAAAGAAATATCATTTTCTGTGATACTCATAATCAGAAGAATGATTCAAATGTTAACGATAAAAAAACATCTTCACATGGTTTAAATGTGATAACGGGTGATGCTTTGAGTGTTCTCTTGGAACAGAAATTGAGAGAACTAACATCTGGCATTGGCACATCGAGTCGTAGCTTTCTCAGAAATGACAGTTCCACCGCCTCTTCATCAGTTACACAAGAACTGGAACTGCTATCTGATTTTGATGCCCATAGCACTTCAACAGCATCAGGTGAAAGGAACAATCCTGCTGCTGCATTTCACCCTGGAGTTTCTTCCACTATCGGGCTGGTGTTTGGATTGAACAAGCCGCAGGTATGCTGTATTTTCCAATACTTCTCGACATGCATTTTTCTCCTGATGAACAGTTGGATGTGCTTTTCTAAATGTTGGAATAAATAGTTGTCTCTGTTATTTCCAACACGATATGTTTTGTATTATAAAGGAGTTTGGGCATGTGCTATCATGTAGACCAATAGATGCTCTGGTTAGGAGAAGCCATTAGATAATAGTTAAAGGAGTTGCTAGAACTAGGAATAGGGCAGGCCTAAAGAACTTGGATCAAGGCTTTAAAGAAGGATTCGGTTCGGTTTTGCTTAATTTTAGAGGAGATGGCCCTTGGTATGGCTGAATGGAAGAGAATTATGCAAATAGGTAACTCTCAAAATATTGGGATAAAGGCTTTGTTGTTGTATTATAGAGGATTTACTTCTCACGACTTCCTCACATTGAATAACAGAATAAGAAAGTTTAGTATTCTTTTCAACCTTGTACTCAATAAGTTATACTTTTTTAAGTATATAGGTTCCTTACGATGAAGTTTAGACTAATGTTGTTAAATGGTAATTCTGCCACCTGTTTCTGCATGTTAAAAGTGGATGCAGAATAGTGGTGGTGGAGGGAAATATTCTCACCGTTGTCGGTCAATTTTCCAAGAAATCTGTATCTTCTCAATAGCACTCAATTATTGCATTAGTGTATTGGTTTCTATGCAGGGATTTCAATTTTAAATACATTGTAGAAGAATACATTCAATAATAGTATACCGGGATTCTGGTTGGCCACAGACAGAAAGTCTTAAGAGTTCGGTTTCATTGGTGCTCGAGTCATTTTCTACTTATGTTCTTTCCCCAGATATGTTGGTATTCTCCAAATGTTTGAGTTCTCAGCAATGGGGGTTTCCAACCTCCCACCTCCCTCCATCTCCATGCCTAGGCCCATCTGAAAAACGACAGACATGTAGTTCCTCACTCCATCTATGAATTGGTTATCATAGCATGGTGGTTCTTCTTTACTAACTTCATCTTGGTGAGAATAAGGCTGTAAAGAGAGACAAAATTCATGTAATCATTCTCATATCCAAGCGAAGATTGCAGCTCTTACAGAAAACTAAAGCATGAAGTTATTTAAAAAAATTGAAACTTGGTATTTTTTATGATTGTTTATCTTGAATAGGTTATGATAAGCGTTTTCATATCTAGTTCACTTTCACTATTGTTTTTTCTGTGTCCTTTCTAGTCTGTAGCATGGTATTTCCATGATTTTCTATTAGAATTTGAGACATTCTATATAGGACTACAGTATATATCCCTGAGAAATAGAAATCTTCACAGTATGATAGCTTGAAAATGTAACAATTTTTTTGATATTATACAACCTTATTTCGGCCAGTTAGTCTTAAGTTTGAATCTGATAGCAAATTATTAGCCAGAAGCTGGCATGGCTGATCCAACTACTTTAAAATTTCCACTAAGCAACGACTCTCCTTACATCTGAGATTTCTTTTGTTCGAATGCTTGCTATACTCCTGATGGCCATGATTACATATTCTAAAAGTAAGATGATTGTTTAGTTTTTTTGAAAATCTTAAATTCTTATTTTCCTGCGAGAAATCCTATTTACCTAATGGGATTTATCTTCTGCCTGATTGCAAGTTAACGTGATTGCAGATCTTCATATCAAATATTCTGAGCTTGCATGCTTTTATAATTTTCAGCATTAGATCCCATCTCGTATAGTCTCAAAGAGATATATACCATTATATATATATATTTTCATTTTGTTGTGGTTTGTAGCGCAAATGACTCAAATCTCACCGTTCCTCTTCTCATGGATAATTTCCAATGTTTTCTATAACTGTAATCAAACATTCTTTATGAAGAACAATGTTGTGTGTTTCAGTGTGTGGGTCTTATTATTCCCACATTGGATAGATTTATACGAGGAATTATCACCTCCTCTATATATTTGTACTCAAAGAACTCGATGAATATTTTTAATGTAGCCTCTTTTTCTACATGGTACCTGAGTGGGGGTGATCTTGATTTTTTGCTTTCCATCACTCATCATCCTAACCGTCCCTCTCATTCTAACCTAATCCTAGTTGCTATCTTCCTCCCCTTGCCTCTTTGACCAAAAAAAACTGCCCAAAACCAATTCCTCTTTCTCCTTCTATCTAATCCCTTCTCTCTAATCCACCATAGAGCTTATCATTATAATTTACACAATTGTACGTTCTTCTTCTACTTAAAAAGACGAAATCTATAGGTAGGGTTGCAAATGAACAGAGCAGCCTGATTTGGGTTTCTTAATGAGCTGAGCTTGAACAAAAATTGTGTTCGATTCCCTTATCGGCCGAGCTTGAACATAGGAAGCTCGGGTCGAAAGCTCGTGAATAAGTTCAACTCGTTAAGCTCGAAGAGTACCCGGCTAGACTTGACTTGGTTATGACTCGACTTAATTTCTACTATTTGAGCATGTTACCAATGTACCAAATCCTAAAAGGTAAGCCCATAATGGTAGCGAGCTGGGTTTTATAACCGAGCCCACTACTAATGAGTCATTTCTTAATGTGTGGGGATCGAGGTGTACAATTGAGCTCGAGCTTGGCTCGAGAAGCTCGTAGCTCTTATAGGGCCGAGCTGCACGTCCGAAATCTGTACAAGTGCCCGGGGTGTTCGTGAGTCCAAATAACAGCAAATGGACAAATAATCACTAAAAAACACCCAATTTAGTCCAAATTAAAATTATGGACAGCGGGTATGTGTCCAAATTTTAATTTTGGAAAGGTTATTGCGTGTCGTATACTCGTATAAAGACAGAGACTCATTTAGTACTTATACATAAGTGCTTAGTGGTTTTGGCTTACATCAACATGGTTTTGTTGATAATTTCAAGTGGCTATTATCAATTGTCCTACTCCTACATAATTCCTTAATCTAAAACCTAGACCCAATTTCTATCCATTTTAAAATTTTGGGCATGAAAGCTCCAAAATACACGATCATATCTCAGTCAGTACTACAAAAGACTTAAAGAATTATTCAGCAATACTTATCCTTATACAGGTGAACAGATTGTTAGTTAGTTTGCTAAGATTAAGTATCCTAGTAGGACACCTGTTTCATTCTTATTAGCCTCTCTTTGTCTAAGGTGATTTGTTTTTGTAAAACTCTTCTATATATACTGCTACTGTCAATAGAAAAGATACAACAAAATTCAAACATTCTTCTCTCTCACATACCTTCTTATCTTTTAATGGTATCAGAGCGAACTTGATCCTAACCCTATTTATCATATAATTCTTCAAAAAAAAATCTCTATCAATTCATCATGACAGACAAATTATGCGTGTTTTCAATCAGTTCCAACTCATCAAACTTTCTCAAATGAACAGTATAACAAAATCCTCAGCATGATTGATTCAGGTAGCTCGATGCCACAAGCAAATTTAACAGGTATAGCTTGCTCATCAAATTCTCAATGGATCATTGATTCTGGTACAACTAATCATGTCAGTTCCTCTTTGCATCTTTCCTCTAATTATACTGCTTGTTCTAAACCTTCCACACTCAAACTTCTAGATGGAACTGATCACTTAATCACTCACACTGGCAGTATTATTCTATCACTATTATTATGCCTTGATAACGCCCTTTTTGTCCCCACTTTTCAATTCAATTTAATTTCAATTAGTGAACTAGTCAAGTATCAATCCATTTCTATCATGTTCACCGATAACCATTGTATTTTTTCAAGACCTGTTATCGAAGAGGAAGATTGGATTAGAACGCCTCCATGAGGGACTATACTATTTGCAACTAGCTTCTATTTGCTCTTTCCAAAGTTCTACTACAGATAATCTATGACATTGTCGTCTAGGACATGCTTCTTCTACTGCTTTGCATTTGTTATCTAAGCAATTTCCTTCCATGTCAGATTCATATAATACTCTTTGCACTATATGTCCCCAAGCCAAGCAAACTCACTTAAGTTTTTCAAACGGTTGCATAAAAACAAGTAGACCATTTCAAATGATACGTTGTGATATTTGGGTCCCCTTTTCTTTACCATCTCATTCAAATGCTAGATTTTTCTTACCAATTGTTGATGATTTTAGTTGTGCTACTTGGATATATTTAATGACGGCCAAAGTTGAAACTGCAAAAAATCTTACAATCTTTTTTTGTCATGGTGCGCACTCAATTTCATTCCAAAATTCATTCAACTATTTCTGGAACTGGTGACATTGATGAACACTTAAATGATATTCAAATCATTCGTTATGATAATGGATCGGAAATTTTTTCACTCACTATGCAAAATTTCTATGTAACTTATGGAATTATGCACCAAGGCAGTTGTGTCTCTACACCCCAACAAAATGGTGTAGTTGAAAGAAAGCATCGACATTTGCTCGATGTTGCACATGCTTTGCGTTTTCAAACTACCATTGTCGTTTTGGGTGAATGTGTACTTACTGCAAACCTATATCATCAATAAACTTCCTACTCCTTTATTGGAGGGCAAATCACCACATGAAATTATTTTTCAAACACAACCCCCTTTATACCAATCTTCGTGTTTTCAGTTGTTTATGCTTCGCTCGCAACACAAATATCAAAAACAAATTTGATTAAAGAGGTAAACCTGGTGTATTCGTTGGATATCCTTATGTTCAAAAAGGATATCGAATTTTTTATGTTGCTTCTATGAAAATTTATACATCACGCGATGTCATATT
This sequence comes from Iris pallida, assembly GCA_029216955.1. Lineage (NCBI taxonomy): Eukaryota > Viridiplantae > Streptophyta > Magnoliopsida > Asparagales > Iridaceae > Iris > Iris pallida. The sequence continues at coordinate 13,452,875 of JANAVB010033817.1, read as the reverse complement.
TCATGAAAATGTCTTCCCATATCAAAACATTCCGAAATCATCCCCGAATTTGCATGTTCATCCTTAACCTATCATTGATGATGGCACTTCCAATTATACATCATCCTACATGCACTTTCAGAACTAACGATTCATGATTCAGGTCCAGAATTATCCTCATCTCGTATCTCCACATTAGTTCAACCAACTAAACTCTTACAAGTTTATCAACATCGCTCCAACAAGACTTCTGCTGAACCACAAATTCCTACTCCGTCTCCTTCTTCACATACAACCCCACTACAATCCATAGCCACAACAAATCCGACTATACCTTCTCCTCCATCATCCACTTCACAACTACAAATTCTGCACTACATGAACCAGTCATTCATACATCCTCCAGACCTTCAAGACCGTGCAAACTACCACCACCACATATAGGTCATTTTTACTGTTCTAATCGTGCGGCTAATCTCATTCAATTGGACTAATGTTAATCTACAAATTCTGCACTACCTGAACCAGTCATTCATACATCCTCCAGACCTTCAAGACCGTGCAAACCACCACAAGATCTAGGTGATTTTCATTGCCCTACACACCCTCATGTGACTAATCTCATTCAATCGGACTAAGGTAACTACACTCCCTCATGCGGCTAATCTCATTCAATCGGACTAAGGTAATTGCAACTTCTTATTTTTCTGACATTAATTTTTTCCTGTCTCATAAAGCTTTTTTTATCTAAAGTATCTTCTACAGTTGAACCAAAATCTTTTTCTCAAGCAGTCAAATTACCACAATGGAAAGATGTTATGGCAAGCTGAAATTGAAGCATTGGAAAGAATCCATACATGGACCATCAAATCATAAGCCCATAGGATGTAAATGGGTCTTTAAGATTAAATATCATACAGATGGTTCCATCGAGCGATACAAGGCATGTTTGGTTGCCTAAGGTTATAATCAAAATGAGGGACAAGATTATCATGACACATTTGCTCCTGTCGCAAAATTAGTAACTGTTCATTTACTTCTTTCAATTGCTGCAGTCAGAAATTAGTCCATTCATTAGTTGGATGTTTACAACGATTTTTTAAAAGGGGATTTAGATGAGACAGTATACATGACTCTACCTTCGGGATTCGTTAGACGAAGGATAGAGTGTGTAAGCTCAATAAATCCTTGTATGGACTCAAACTAGCTTCTCGGCAATGGTTTGCCAATTTTTTCACTACATTGATTAAAGCATGATTCACTCAATCTAAATCTGAATATTCACTGTTTACTTATATCGATAGGTCAGATTCTACATTTATGCTTGTATATGTGGATGGCAATTTTGTCACATGAAATAATCCCATTTTGATTCAGAAATTCAAGTGGTTTCTAGAACGACAATTTTACATCAAAGATTTGGGGCAACTCAAATATTTTCTTACGAAGTTGCTCGTTCTAAAGGCAGCCTCTTCCTCACCCAACGAAAATACATCATGGGTATTTTATGTGATTCAGGTATTACGGGTGGTAGAATATCCGAGTTTTCCATGGAGCAACACATCAATCTCACTACAACTGGTGGGACTTTGCTTCCTGACCCTACAATTTATCGTCGCCACTTTGATCCTCTTCACTGTCACAAGACCTGACATCAAGTGTGTTGTTCATAATCCTAGTCAATTCATGCATTCACCACACTCTATTTACATGCATGTTGCTAATCGTGTATTTTGTTACCTCTAATGTTCCACTAATAACATCTTACTTCATCTTCTAGTACTCTACACATCACAGGTTTTTGTGACTTTGACTGGGTTGTATGTCCGGTTACTTGACGGTCCACCAGTGGTTATTCTACTTTTCTTGGTTCTAGTCCTATTCCTGGAAGACGAAGAAGTAACAAACTGTATCTCGCTCCTCGATAGAGGCTGAATATAGATCAATGACAACTGTTGCATGTGAACTCTAGTGGCTGTAATATCATCTTGCTGACTTGGGCATCCCGCATATACCTCTAATGACTATGTACTGTGATAATCAAGCAGCCCTTCACATCTCTCAAAATCTTGTCTTCTATGAAAGAACAAAGCATATTGAACTCGATTGTCATTTCGTGCAGGAAAAGATTCAATATAAACTGTTAATCACTCGATATATTCCATCCTCATTCATGTTGCTGATATTTTCACCCACTCTCTTGGAAAAGATATTTTTACGATTAGTTTGCAAGTTGGGTGTTCTTGACATTCACAGTCCAACTTGAGGGAGTATCACGATCATATCTCAGTCAGTTCCACAAAAGACTGTAAGAATTATTCAGCAATACTTATCCTTATACAGTTGTACATATTGTTAGTTAGTTTGCTAAGATTAAGTATCTTAGTAGGACACTTGTTTCATTCTTATTAGCCTATCCCTTTATCTAAGGTGATTTGTTTATGTAAAAATCTACTATATACTGTTACCGTCAATAGAAAAGATACAACAAAATTCAAACATTCTTCTCTCTCACGTACCTTATTATCTTTTAATATTATCCATTTTAAAATTTTGGGCATGAGCTCCAAAATATGAATTTAAGGTTTAATTTTACTTGAGATTTTAGTCATGAACAAGGTGGTCATGCCTCATTATGACTTCATGGGTATGTCATGGTTAGTGCATTACGACTTGCAATATCCCCCCTTTCAATTGCAATAATAGAAATAAAAGGGTGTTTGTGCAAAACATCTAAATTAAAATTTTAAAAGAAACGTTAATGATGATTAAGAGGGTGATTAGGTGGGAAGGTAGGTAGGATTTGGTTAGTGAGTAGATTAGGGTTAAAATTTAGGATTATGACATTTAATTGGAAAATTTTAAGTTAAATAACTAAGAAAAGAGTTTGAATATTGATAATTGATAAAAATAAAATAAATATAAATATAAATTAATATCATTATGAGACGAATGACAATTAAAAAAAAAAAATCAAGTTTGCGACTATTACACAGTCTATGTGACCACTCTAATGACGTCACTCATGCATGCCTCGGCAGCTCGACACAACTTCTTCGGCCTTCGCCATAATCAACTACATCGTCTTTGACTCCAACACACTGCAAATGTTTTTCCCCCTTTTTTTATTTTGCTATGTAAGAAGTAGCAAGAAAAGTGAAATGGAGAAGAAAAGAAAAGTAGAGAAGAAAATAATAATAATAATAATAAATTGGGGACGAAGCCCCCCTTTACCCTCCGGCAAACAATACCACCGATCTAACTATTCATTGCCTCTCTAAATGACCTCAACTCACTCTCTCGTCGACGTCACTTCCACAGTGAGAACCCATCTTCCTCAATCCCCAAATGTTAACTATTTTCTCAGTCAAGCGCCCTTATGCATTGACGACTCTCTTAGCTGAGCTCGCTCGTCTACTTACAACTCTTTTAGTCGAGTGTCGTCATGCGCCGACGAGTCTCTTAGTTGTGTGTCGTCGTGCACGTATCTCTCTCTTGGTCGAATGTCTTCGTACATCTAATTGTACTCTTTGGCCATTTGGCAATCCTCTACAAATGCTCTTCCCGGTCTCTCAACTAGTGTTTCTCTTTTGCATCATCTGCTGACCTCTACTACTGGACAATGTGTAGGAGATGTTATTTTTAGTTTTTTACTGTGGTGTTTGGCTTTTCTAGTTTTTCTTTTATTTCTACTTTATGTAACAAGATGAAGATGATTCCTATGTTGCAGCTTGAAGTGTTAGAAATAGCGGGTATGTTTGAGTGTGTGGGTCATGTGGAAGAATCATTTCCTCTATATATATATATATATGCATTCAGAGCACTCAAATAAAATAATCCCATTATTTCCATTGTATCCTCTTTTTCTACATTTGTAAGTTAAAGAAGATCAACCTTCTTCACAATGTTTTTGAACTTTGACGCATAATAAATTGAAGTACTCAAATGACGAAGAGAGTTCTTAGAATGGAAGTAAAATTGTACTCTTCCATTTTATTAAGCGTAGTTTCTAGCAGTTTGTTAAGGGTAATTAAGAGTAAAATACCATTTTTTTTTGACTTCTCGCAATTGTGAGATAGGACCCAATACAATAAATGTAATTATGAGTAGAACCTCTCCTCTGGTTCCTCTTCTCAGTGCAGATGTCAACAGGATCCCTTGTACCAGCTCTTGCACCCCCCCCCCCCCCCCCCCCCCCCCCCCTCTTCTCTCTCTCTCTCTCTCATTGTTGAAAAATAGGCCCCGATCTCCTGATAGACTGATGGACTCATTGTTGAAAAATAGGCCCCGATCTCCTGATAGACTGATGGAGGGTGAGCAGGCAGGGCGTTGCAAGGCCATAGCCACCACATATAAAAACAAAGCCAAAATACTATTCTCAAGCCAGTTTATTAGTAGTTTGTAATTACATGTATTTTTATGAAACCTTGCAAATTTAATTAGAGGATGTCTTTTTTGCGAAATCATGCAAATTAATTATAAACTGAAATATATGAAACCATGCAAATTTAATTACAATTGTGTCTTTTTAAGAAATCATGCAAATTTAATTAGTTGCTATATTTTTATGAAACGGTACAAATTTAATTAATGCCTTTTATGAAGCCATACAAATTTAATTACATGTTGTGTATTTTTATAAAACCATTCAAATTTAATTATATGTTGTCTTTTTATGAAACCATGTTCAAATATATTTATTTTAATAGTTATATCTCCGTACCTTTTCCCAAACTTTGGATCCCTTTTAGTCGAGTTGTGTCCTTCAATTATGAATTTAAAGGGCCGGAGTCTTGGATATGTACCCGTACCCAACACCCGTACCCGAGTCACGTAACATAGGTCAAGTCCTGAGAAAATTGTGAAATCTTCTCTTATTCTTTTTCTCATTTAATAATCTGTAGTTTCTGCTCATCAGAAACTTTCATTCAGGACAACAACAAAGCCTTCTTCACAAACTTTTGGGTTCAACTATTTGAAAGAAAAAAAAAAGGATATTTCATCCAGCTCTGTTAAGGGTCATGTCCGCTGTACCAAGATAAAAACATATCCTTTGTTGAAGGATCAATCCAAGTTCATTTAGGTCTACCCCTAGTTCTAGTCCTTCAGCTTAGGAATGAAACAATTTTCAAGATCTTAATGTATATCACTGGATTTTGTTTAATGCCTTGATAATAGAACTCTTTGCATATTCTGTTAGTATATAACATTTCAGGTTCGTGTATCTAGTTTATCACATAAGTTTTATTGTTTGTACTTGTCGCAAATTAAATTGTCTTGCTTCTTTCTCCTACATCATTCTGAATGGGCTGCTCACATTTTACTATGCTTTCTAGAGTAGGAACTTGCCTTTGATAACCTTTGTTTAATTCCTGTAGAACTAATTTCATCCCAAAACATTGTCCTTGGATAACCTTTCTTTTACAAATTTATGCTGCCTAAGAAACTAACCAACAAATTCTGACGGTATCATCTTCTATTTCTGTTTCAGAAAATGGAAGAGGTAGAATGTAGTAGCAACAGTGATGCTCGAAAGGAAACCGATCGCCAAAATCTAAGCCCCCTCTCCACTTTAGAATCATCCTTCTCAACTGGTAGTTTTGTCTCAACTGACAGCTCTGGCAGCAGAAAAGGTTCAACTGATAGAAACTTTACATCCTTGTCTCTGTGCTTTTGATGCTGTTGTATGATATACTCATAGTTCCTATGTTTCTCCTGTCAGGAAGCAAGGTGTGTTCATCTTCTATCCAAGCTAAGAGCACTATGAGTTTGAACTCGGTAAATAAAAGTCCGTCACCAGAAGTAGAGATGGAATTATCAGATTCGGCCACCTCTATACTAACAGAAGCTTCAGACACGTACGAACATACTAGAAGCTGGAGAAGAACCAACAATGATTTGGATTATGTGAGGGAGATATCAAGCCTGTGTTCTCTGGTTTCTTCTGAGACGCTTGACCCCCTTGTGTTTGATAAATTGGAAGATGAAAGGACTAAGGGGGGCAAGGATGGTAAGATGAGGAGGAAGGTGCTATTTGATTGTGTGAATGAGTGCTTGGATTCGAAATGCAGCAGATTCTTCTGGGCTGGGTATAAATCCTGGTCTAAAGGCGTGGGGCTTGTTGGCAATAACTTGGCAGAAAAGATCTACGAGGAGATCTCAGGGTGGAATAGAATGGGAGACCGGACGGTGGATGAGCTAGTGGATATGGACATGAGTACTCACAGAGGCAGGTGGGTGGATTTCGAGTTTGAAGCATCCGAAGCAGGAAGAGAGATCGAGAATGAGATTGTAAGCTCCTTGGTTGACGAGATTGTTGCTGATTACTTGACTAGAGGCCCTTAAAAATAGAATGTGTTTTACTTTTATAATCATCAAATATAAGATTCAAGGTCACAATTTCCCTCTTTGTAACTGTTCCTCCTCTCCATGATTATTTTGAAGAAATGCTTGCAGAAAACTTGGATGCAATGTATCATTTGGGGGTCAAAAATACACCAACAATCGACGGGTAGTTTTTGTTGTTCATTTAATATCTAGTAAATGGTAATTGGTAAATAAGCTTTTCTAAACTGTTTAGTATTCAGCAGTCTATAGATTGTGCAGTTTGGGAGAACTCCAGTTTCTTCAACTTGTACTCTTGCACTTCCAATGTTCATACTGTTGCGCCCTATATAGATTACTGTGGTTGAAAGTTTTGTATGTGTGCATGTATATTGTGTAGTCTGAAAATAACTAAATTCTGAAATGTTGACTTGCAATGGCATAATTTATTTCATGGAATTGAATGTCGTGTAGAGAAGAAAGATTTAAGCTGCAATAGTTCATTGAATGTGTGTCATGTGCTCGGATTGATGGATTGAATGCATCACATGGTTTATGTTGTGTGCACACTTTGCTTATTCTCTGTTTTGGAGCAGTTCACTATAATGTTTCCCACAACACAAAAAGAAAGGTAGAGGGTTCCTAGAAATATATTTATTTTCTGATGTGGCTGAAGAGTGTAACTGGAGTTGGATCAGATCTATTATCTTCAAAACCTATGCATAAAATCTGTTCCCTTGTCCATAAAAATATGGATTCTACTGATTGTGGGTGTTATTTTTTAAATAACTAGTGGGATCCATATTTTATAGGAGATTGGACATATTTGGTCCATAGGTTTTGAGGTCAATATATCTGCTCTCAATTGGAGTTCTTTTTTCTCTGTGGAATTGAATGTGGTTTGGGAAGATTTCATAGAGGTTTGAACTTGGAGCTGCGATAGTTTGACTGGTACGATAGCACATACCACTCATGCAGCAATTATGAGTGCCGCCATAAAGAAGCACAAGGAGGACCCATGAGACGTTCCATGACGCAGCAACAACAGCCTAGAGTTTTCCCATATCAAGGGAGGGAACTCCCTACTTGTCATTGTTGCGGCAGGAAGGAACACATTCAGAGAGATTGTCGTCGTATGTTGGGATTGTATATGGCTTGTGGATCCAGTCAGCATCAAGCTCGAGATTGTAGTTTTAGGCAGTAGCAAGTGCAGAGAGCAGCCTTACCAGCACCAGGAGCAGGAGCACCACGTCTACTAGCAGCTGTTGGATATCCAAGAGGCCTACCGCTACCTCCACAGTCTGCATAGTACGAGAAGGCCAGACAACAAAGGGATAACCAAAATCATGGACAAGCATTCAATATGATAAAAGCAAGGAGACAAACACAAGGAGCAGTAGATGCATGTATGACATTTTAGTTAGAATTACCATTGCATAACCATGACCCTTAGTATGCCTTGAAATTTTATAGTTTAAAGGGATATATATATATATATATATATATATATATATATATATATATATATATATATATATATATATATATATATATATATTTCCAGAGCAACCGTGGGCTTAGGCAGGGTGACCCACTGTCCCCTTACCTGTTCACGCTTGTTATGGAATACTTCACTTGCTTGATGGACCTGGCTGTGCACCGTGGACGATTGATCCCTCTGTTCCGGAGGATGGACCCTCCAGTTACTCATCTTATATATGCTGATGATCTGCTAGTTTTCATCCAGCCATCGACGGAGGGGTTGCTGACTCTTGCGGCTATTATGGAAGATTTGAAGTCTGTCTCCGGTCTCCAGATGAATAGGGATAAGAGTAGGGTCTACTTCAGTTCCCTGTGTTCCCGGAAGGAGGAGCGAGCTGATATGTTGGGAATCGCGAGGAGTGATCTTCCGGTGCGATACTTAGAAGTGCCTCTCACAGTCAATTATGCTCGGGATCAGGATTGTCAGAGTCTGGTAGATTATGTCCAGAGGAGGGTAGAAGGGTGGCAAACAACAGGTCTGTCATTTGGCGGTCACATAGAGCTGGTCAGATCGGTGATCTCGGCTGTGGCCCAATTTTGGCTGCAGTCCATCCTCCTACCTGTGGCCACTATTCGACGGGTGGAGCGGCTATTTGCTGATTTTATTTGGAGGGGAGGTATGCATGCTATCTCCTGGGACCAGTTATGTCGCCCCAGGAAGGAGGGGGAGTGGGGCTCCGACCGTTGATGGAGGTTAGAGAGGCTTCTGCGCTTAAGCTGGCATGGAAATTCATCAGCGGGGGTTCTCTCTGGGCGGACTGGATGCATAGCAGATACGTGAAGCAGGGCAGCTTTTGGACGTGTCATACTGACAACAACCATTCAGTCACGAGCATCGAATTAGAACCCTTCCTCCAATCCTTCCTTCGAAATTCTCAAGGACGCATTCAGAAATCGACGCGAAAGCACACTATCAAATCCACGCAACAATTCGTTCAGAAAGCCAAGAAAACCAATAAAACCAACGGCAGACGGGTTGCGTCGCTCCCTTTAGAGTTCCTTCGCCAAGACGCCGCCTACCGCATCTAGGACTCATTCCAACAGTAGTCGATCCATTAGTTGGAACGGTACTCATATCACTCGTCCAAATCGATTTTATTGATGCCATGGTTTTTTGTATACCAAACTCGTCGCCGAGTCAGACTAGCCATCTATGTTCCCGACCATGTCTGACTTGGTACGAGCCTATTACATAGTGCTTCGCCCCAACTGGAGCGGGGCACTACACAATATACCACTAAGAAAAAGTTTCGTCCCGAAACTTAAGAACAAGGGTCTGACCTTCGTCGACGAAAAGTGAAGGGTACTTCTCCCTCATCTCCGCCTCTAGCTCCCACGTCGACTCCTCGACGGAATGGTTGCGCCAGAGTACGCGTACCAAGGACATCGATCGGCTCCGCAGGATCTTTTCTTTACGGTCCAAAATTTGCACGGGCTCCTCCGAGTATGATAGATCGGCGCGTAGCTCCAACTGATCGAAACTAACCACATGACTTGGGTCATGCACGTACTTCCAAAGTTGGGAGACATGGAAGACGTCGTGCACTTCGGCCAGGGCAGGAGGTAGCGCGATCCGGTAAGCAACGGTCGCCACTCTTTCGAGGATTTCGAAGGGCCCTACGAATCTTGGACTCAGCTTGCCTTTTACCCCGAATCGCATGACGCCCCGCATCGGCGTCACCTTCAGAAACACATGGTCCCCAACCATGAACTCTAACGGTCGTCGACGAGTATCTGCATAACTCTTTTGTCGACTCTGAGCAATGCGGAGCCTATCTCGAATCATGCGGACTTTCTCGACGGCTTGTTCGACTAGTTCTGGCCCGAGCACCTGTCGCTCCCCGACTTCGTCCCAGCAAATCGGAGATCGGCACTTCCTCCCATAAAGCGCCTCGTAGGGAGCCATTTGGATGCTCGATTGGTAACTGTTGTTGTATGCGAACTCCGCGAGCGGCAAGTGCGTGTCCCAGCTAGTCTTCAAATCTATCGCGCACAGACGTAGCATATCCTCCAGGATCTGATTCACTCTTTCTGTCTGGCCATCGGTTTACGGGTGGTACGCGGAACTAAGGTTCAACTTAGTGTCCAGCGCCGCCTGTAGACTCGTCCAGAAACGTGATAAGAATCGCCCGTCTCTGTCCGAAATGATTATGGCCGGTACCCCGTGCAGTCTGACGATCTCGTCGAGATAAATCTGAGCTAACCGATCAACGCTCCATGATGCTTTAATAGCGATGAAATGAGCGGATTTGGTCAAACGATCGACAATGACCCAAATTGTATCATTCCCCCGCGACGTCTTCGGAAGGCCCATGATGAAATACATAATAGAGATGTCGTTCCATTTCCATACTGGAATATCGAGGTTCTGTAGCTCCCCGTCTGGTCTTTGATGCTCGGCCTTCACCCGTTGACAGGCCATACACTGTGACACGAATGTCGCCACGTCTTTCTTCATGTCGTGCCACCAAAAGGTCGTGCGCAGGTCCTTATACATTTTGGTACTCCCGGGGTGCAACGAGTACTTCGCATAATGGGCCTCCGTCAGAATCTCCTTTCTAAGTTCAGCATGGTCCGGCACGCATATCCTCCCCTTCATCCGTGTCATTCCGCCCTCGTCCACCACAAAGTCGGTCGCCTTTCCCGTCAAAATCAGCTCGCGCATTTTCTTCAGGAATGGGTCGTCCTCCTGTGCGGTCTTTATTTTGTTGTGCAGGCTCGACTCAAGGTGCAATTGGGCCAATCGTGCTCCACGGTAACGGATTCGGAGTTCGATACCCATCTCCGCCAAGTCTTGCTGTATGCTACGGTTGATAGACAAGCACCCTGTAAACATTCTACTCATCGCGTCTGCCACAACGTTCCCCTTACCTGGCATGTACTCGATAGTCAGATCGTAGTCTTTGATGAGTTCGAGCCAACGTCGCTGCCGTAAGTTCAGGTCCCGTTGAGTGAAGATGTATTTGAGGCTCTTGTGGTCCGTATAGATGCGGCAAGCTACACCATAAAGATAGTGCCGCCATAGCTTCAACGCGAACACAATGGCCGCTAACTCAAGATCGTGTGTAGGATAATTCTTCTCGTGTTGCTTCAATTGTCTCGAAGCAAACGAAATCACCTTATCCCTTTGCATAAGCACGCATCCCAAACCTGTCCGCGATGCATCGCTAAATATCTGAAATCCTTCCGGCCTGTCTGGAAGTGCAAGGATCGGCGCTGAGATGAGCCGTTTCTTCAACTCTTGGAAACTCGATTCGCAGGCGTCGTTCCACTCGAATACGACTCCCTTTTGGGTGAGGCGAGTCAGAGGCGACGCAATTTTGGCAAAATCTTTTACGAATCTACGGTAGTAGCCCGCCAAGCCGAGGAAACTTCGGATGTCGCCTGCTGAGGTAGGCCGCTTCCATTCGACTATTGCTTCAATCTTCTTTGGGTCCACCGTGACGCCTTCAGCGGAGACAACGTGCCCAAGGAACGTCACGCTGTTCATCCAGAACTCGCACTTGCTTAGCTTGGCGTAGAGTTGATGTTCACGCAGAGTCTGTAGCACCGTCTTCAAGTGTTCCACGTGCTCGTCCTTGCTCTTCGAATATATGAGAATGTCATCGATGAATACAACGACAAATTTGTCTATGAACGGTCGGAACACCCGGTTCATTAGATCCATGAACGCGGCAGGAGCGTTGGTCAAGCCGAAAGGCATGACTAGAAATTCGTAGTGACCATATCGGGTTCGGAAGGCGGACTTCGGCACGTCTTCGGACTTGATCTTCAATTGATGGTAGCCTGAGCGAAGATCAATCTTGGAAAACACCGTCGCCCCTTGTAGCTGGTCAAACAGATCATCTATTCTCGGTAACGGATACTTGTTTCGTACCGTGGCTTTGTTGAGTTCCCGATAATCGATGTACAGCCGCATCGATCCATCCTTCTTCCTCACAAACAACACTGGGGCACCCCACGGGGAGACACTAGGGCGAATGTATCCGCGATCTAGTAACTCTTGTAGTTGTGCCTTCAGTTCCTTCAGCTCTGCCGACGCCATTCGATAGGGTGCTTTGGATATCGGTTTGGTGTCCGGGAAGGTGTCGATGCTGAATTCTATCTCTCGGTCCGGCGGCATCCCTGGCAACTCGTCTGGGAACACATCAGGAAATTCTGCTACGACTTCAGTCTGGGCCGTGCTTACAATCTTCGTTCTCGTGTCTCGAACTGATGCTAGGTATCCGCTGCACCCGAAATGCAACATACGCCTTGCCGAAATTGCCGATATCACCATTGCCGACTTTGATGCTGCTCCGTACGAATAGGAGAACTCAGTTTCGCCCGGAAGGTGGAACACAACTCTCTTCTCCGCGCACTCGATCGTTGCGTGGCATGCACCCAACCAATCCATGTCGAGGATTATATCGTACTCCTTGACGTCGAGGACGATAACTTCCAAGGATAGATTCCTCCCTCCGATGCATATGTAACCGTCCCTACAAATATGAGTGGCAGGCATATCTACTCCCGATGAAGTGCTAACGCTAAGATTCATATCTAAAAGTTGCATAGGTAATTCATTTTCTTTTACAAAGTCGGCTGATATGAAACTATGTGTTGCACCCGAATCGAACAATACTCTAGCAGGCATATTTTTATAGAGTAGTATACCTGTCACGACAGTGTCGGACGTATAGGCTTCGTCCCGCGTTAGTGCGTATACTCGGCCTTGCGCCCCTTGACGATTTTGTGGGTTCATGGGCACCGCGTTCGCGCCATGGGCGGGAGGCGCCCTGTTCTGGTTCTGGACGTCCCTTGGTGGATGTTGGTTCGCCCTCCCCATTCGACAATCTACCGCCTTGTGACCTAGCTGGCCACACTTGAAGCATCCCCCTCGGCAATCGACCGCCAGATGTCCCATCTTGCCGCAGCGATGGCAACGTACGCCTGGGTGAGGCCCCCGATACTCGGTCGTGTTCTGGCGCTTTGGCGTACCAGATCCTGCTGCGTCGTTAGGACACTTGTTGAAGTTGTTGCGGATGCTTGATCCGCCCTTCTGCGATGCTCGACCGAAGACCCGCTCCATATCAAGAGCGGCGTTATATGATTCCCTGTACGTCTGGCATCTCTGGTTCATGACGTCCCGACGCAAATCTTCGTTTAGGCCTTGCTGGAAGCGCTCGCACCACGCCTCTGCGTTCGGCAGAAAAGTCCCGGCAAACTTCGCTAGCTTCGCGAACTTCGCATCGTAGTCTTCAACGGACAAGTTTCCTTGCTTCAAGGACATGAATTCCTCTTCCTTCTGTCGACGAAGGGCACGAGGGATGTATTGTTCGAGGAAGGCCCGTTTGAACGTCTCCCACGAGATCTTGGCACTGGGGTTGGACTCTTGGAGCTCCTGTTTCTTCGCCTCCCACCAGTCGTAGGCCCTCAAGTTGAGCTGCAACGCTGCGCACCCGACTTTCTTGGACCCCTTGATGTTGAGGAGAGTGAACAGACTCTCAATCTTCACTAGCCACCCCATGACTTCGTCAGGCTCTGCTCGACCGTTGAAGTCCGGCGGGTTCATTTTCTTAAACTTGGTCATCTTAAGCAGGGAGGAGGAAGACACATGTTTTGTCTTTTCGGCTTGTACTTCTTCCTCGGACATGACGGTCGTCGAGTTCTGTTGCGTAGCTATGGTACTCACGATCCTGGTCAGGGCGTCCATTTGCTTTTGTTGGGCGCTGACTTGGGCCTGGATCTGTTCCTGCAGCTGTCGTTGCTGCATCTCTGACTGACGTTGTTGGAGTTCCATGAGGCGTAGTAGTCGCTCCATGGCCGATTCGCTAGGCGTCGCACCTTCGGTGCTATCGGTGCTAATCAATGTGGGGACACCCAGTCTTTCCGTCATTCCTACAAAATTGAGCAAACCCGTTAGTATTCTCAAAATATCTACGGGCTTATATGTATGGAACGATTATTTCAGGCCGCATATGTCGAAAAGCATAGTTTTTGAAAAATCGCAACGGCATCATCTAAAGAAAGCATTTTGGAAGGTCCGAGGTGTGAACCGTGCTTTGATACCAACTTGTCACGCCCCGACTCGCCGAATCGGTCGCCATCGCCTTGACTCGATATAAATCGATCCCCACGGGTCGGGACGTGATGCCGTGCAAGTCTGAATGGACTTGCACAAGGCAAGGATGTGTAATTGGAAATTCCTTTTTTTTTGACTCGACGCATTGAAATTAAACAGTGCAGAGAGTTGAAAACATAGCATAGGAAGAAACTTAGCTTTTCATTCATAAACTTGCAAAATATGTGCAAGGTCATATTTACATTACATATGCCGTTGCGGCTACATCTTTGAAACACAAAAGAAAGCTATCGACAAGCTCGCCTTGAAATAATCCTCGACGTTCCATACATTTATGCCCCTTTATACATTTGAACAAAAGCCTTCGGTCTGAATTGGACATCAAAATACTTCAAAATAGGAGAGCTTCGTGCCGCCTCCCGTTCTTCAGCTCCAGCTTAGTCTCGAGCTCCCGCAGCACGCTCGTTACCTGGGGAGTTGGGGGTTAGCACACTTGCTAGTGGATGGGACGAACCCACTCGTCTAAACCGACACTGCTTATTAAGGATTCAGGCATACGAAGTGATCTTTCTATTTAGAACTATATGAGTTGCATTTCATATCGAAGGCACATTTTAAACGATAACAACATAACCCATTTAAGAGCATTCTTACCACGGCCGTGCTCCTTTCCTGCACAAAATATACATGATACTTACCACCTGCACAAGACAATAGGTGAGCATACAATCTATCCTATATGCGGTCATTGGTGATGTCGACACCAAGATGGATGATTACGTAGACTTGCGACGCGCCCTCCAGTCCAGGTAGCGAGCCTAACTGGAGGTCTCGCAATGCCTCGCGCCGAAGCACGATTTCCATAATTTCCTCCTAGGCCGATTCGGTCCCAGGGCCCCGGGTACCGTCTCGAGGAAAGCTCACCTTGTGCACAAGTCGTCCTTGACCATGCGAATATATGAACAGTTTAATATGTATGAAGTAAATTGCATAGCGTAACCATTATCGAATCACATAATCATTCTTACTCGCGCAAGGGTCCCTTCCCCCGGAACCGTACGTTCTGATTTAGCGTCCCGTAGGCACCAAATTCCACGAGGCATGATGTACCGCCACCAAGGTTTTCATCGTTGTGTTTTGCATGGCATGAATATATTCTATCTCTTTCTTAGAACTTTATCTTTTCTCTACTTAGTGTAACTTATGAACTCAGAGTTAACTTCTCTAGGTTGATATATTATCCCAAGCTCTTTATCTTAGTGGCAAGCATACATCCCGTTAGCATCATCGATTTGAACGTTGAACTTTAAGAATTTAGTTGGCGGGAAAGAGTAGAAAAGAAGGGGCCGAAGAACCACCCACCTAAGGAGATTGCGCCGAGAGTAGGAGAACGCTTCGCGACGGTCAAGCGTCAGTTACACGAACTCCTGCAATGGCACGCGCATCGAATTAGAACCCTTCCTCCAATCCTTCCTTCAAAATTCTCAAGGACGCATTCAGAAATCGACGCGAAAGCACACTATCAAATCCATGCAACAATTCGTTCAGAAAGCCAAGAAAACCAATAAAACCAACGGCAGACGGGTTGCGTCGCTCCCTTTAGAGTTCCTTCGCCAAGACGCCGCCTACCGCATCTAGGACTCATTCCAACAGTAGTCGATCCATTAGTTGGAACGGTACTCATATCACTCGTCCAAATCGATTTTATTGATGCCATGGTTTTTTGTATACCAAACTCGTCGCCGAGTCAGACTAGCCATCTATGTTCCCGACCATGTCTGACTTGGCACGAGCCTATTACATAGTGCTTCGCCCCAACGGGAGCGGGGCACTACAATACGTACTGGGGAGTGGAGGCCGAATTATTATCGGTTCACAGAGGGACTGGAGGTAAGCATTATGGCTACTGTTATTGATCCGTCGTTGCCCGCGGACCGATGGATTTGGGAGCCGACTGATGGATCTTCAGGGACTGGGGAGTTCCAATTCCGCAGTTGCTACAACCTCATCAGGCGTACTTTTCCGTTGAGTTCTGATTACAAGTTCGTTTGGTGAAAGGGCCTAGCCAGGAAGATGCAGTTGTGTATGTACAAGCTTCTTCTGGGTCGCCTTTTGACTAGAGATCGTCTAAGATCGTTTGGAGTGCCGGTTCCGGACCCCAAGTGTGTGCTTTGCGGTTTGGAGCCTGAATCTATGAAGCACATCTTCTTCGAGTGCACTCTGGCATGGCAGATCTGGGCGGAGCAGGGTCGAATATTGGGAGTGGGCGCTACTGGACATTGGATTGGGGACATCATCACGGTGATCCGAGATAGCAGAGGTAGAGGGCAGGACTGGTTCCGCACAGCCATAGTTCGTCTGGCTGCTTCGGTCTGGTATGTATGGCGGGAGCGAAACCGCCGAATATTTGAGGGGCTGGTCACTTCCCCGGTTGGCATTCTCCATAACATTGAGTTTGATGTAAATGCTATGGAGAATTGATGAGTGGGAGTCCCATTCGGGTTGTATGTTGTAAGATTATGGCCTTTACTTTGGAATAAAATTTACCTTTTTCCAAAAAAAATATATATATATATATATGAAAACTGGTAGGAATATAATGACTAAGCAGTACGAGATTATTTATGGATAACCTTTTGTAGATGGAAATCACTACCCCTAACCTTGTAGGTACCATAAGAAGAGACGATTCATTCTCCATCCTACCAATACTTCTCTATCTTTGATTACTTATTGTCTCTTCTATATCTTTCTCAAACTCGATTCCTTGATCAAGCTCTTACTACAGTAAGATCATTAAACACCCTAATTTTTTTAGCTTTTTTTTTATTAATTAGTGTATATACTAAGTATATATATAATTGGTATATATTAATACTCACAGATAACTAATATATATATATATATATATATATATATATATATATATATATATATATATATATATATATATATACTAGCATATGTGCACGTGCCACGTATTTTAACATTTCTTAATTAGTTTAGGAAGACTCTTTAGGAAGACCAAAGGGTAGTCTTCCTAATTACTAAGTTGTCCTTATTAAAATTAATGAACTATTTTTAATTAGTATAAATATGTAAGGGTATTTTCGGAATTTAAAAGTTTTACCATCTAAGTTTTTCTATTATATAGTAGAATAGAAAAATAGGAGAATAAATGAACTATTTTTAATTAGTATAAGTATGTAAGGGTATTTTCGGAATTTAAAAATTTCACCATCTAAGTTTTCCTATATATATATATATATATGATATATAAATTATTCCTTTTAGAAATTTTTTAGAAATTATTTGGTTAATAAACTAGGAATTAGAAAATTTAAGTAGTTATTAATCCTAATAAAAAAAAAACAAAAACAAAAAAACAAAAGTTGTGAACGGTGCCAATGCAATGTCCACCATCTCCCAGACCATACTGAAAGGCTAATTATAAGGGCACATATCTTTTTGATCGGGGCTAACCAGGATTAAGGCTAGCCAGGTTGGGAGGAACTTTTACTAGGGCTATCAAAATATTCCACTCAGGGGGCTGTCCAAAGCCCACAGCCCCCCAAACCCAAAAAATCGCTATCATTTCTAAATTTCACTATCTCTCTTCACAAACCCTAGCTTTCTTCTTCTTCTATCCATTTTCTTCTTCTCCACCATTTCCATTCTTACATTTTCATCAAAATTCTAGTTTTTTTCTCATCATCATCTTCTTCTTCTCTACCATTTCCATCATCACCATCTCCATCAAAACCCTAGTTTCATTCTCTTTCCCAATTTCGATGGCATCCAAAAAATTAAATAAACCCTAAAATATATGGAAATAAAGGTTAAATACTTCTTTCCTCATAAAGAATGCATGAAAATAAATCATAAAATGCATATTTCACTCTATTATCAAGATTGAAATAAATCCTAACATGTTTTTTTCATTCGGAAATGTCGACTTTAGGACTGCCAGAAATTGTGGCAGTCCTGAAAGGAACTTGCTGTACAGCAAGTATCTTTCAGGACTGCCTCAATTTCTGTCAGTCCTCAATATGTCTAGGACTGCCAGAAATTGTGGCAGTCCTGTTGTAGAGCATGTCCCTTTCAGGACTGCCACAATTCCTGGCAGTCCTCATTACTTCTAGGACTGCCAGCAATTGTGTCAGTCCTGTTGTACATCAAGTCTATTTCAAGACTGCCACAATTTCTGGCAGTCCTTATTACTTCTAGGACTGCCAGAAATTGTGGCAGTCCTGTTTACATCGAGTTTATTTCAAGACTGTCACAATTTCTGGCAGCAGTCCTCAATACTTCTAGGACTGTCAGAAATTATGGCAGTCCTGATATGAACCCAATTATTCTACAACTAGGATTTATTCCATAGTTTTCTTCTACAACTAGGATTTCATGCATAATTCTTATATTAATAAAAAAAAATTGGTTAATAGACTAATAGATTAATAGATTTGATAGATTTGATAACCCAATTTCTTCTACAACTAGGGTTTCATCCATAATGCCCAAACAAGAAGAAGAAAAATAAAGTAGGGTTTGGAGAAAGAGATCTGAGAAATTAGAAGAGGGAAAAAAAATCAAAATAAACTAGGTTTGCAAAAATTGATGTTCTTGTTCTTGTTGTTTTTGTTTTTTTTCTTCTTCTTCTTCTTGTGAGGAATGGAGAGTGAGGAAGAAAACAAAGATTATAAGACTTATCTTTTATACATATCACTTGGATAGCCCTGAGTAATTTTTTCAGTAGCAAACTTGTAAATAATAGAAAACTAACACTTGGACAGCTCCGATCAAAATGTGCTGTGCCCTTATAATTAGCCTACTGAAAACTCAATTGTTTTTTGACCAAATCTTTCCCTATGTTTCTTTACCGATGCCTCTACTAATTAGTTCAAATTCTAGCCCAAGTCCCATTTTAAATTGATAGAAAATCTGATTGAATATCAGGAGTACTATCTTAGATAAATCAAACCATAACCAAAAAATTTCTTATCATCAACTGGAGAAAGTCTTCGTGAACTCATCTCCCACCTTCTTGTTTGGGGGGAACCATTTTTATGTTTCGTTCACAACAATTATTTACGACATAAACACTCCAAAATATACCAAAAGAGTATAAAATAGGTTCCGAGTACGTCTCGTCGTGTCTGAACAATGTCCCTACAGCGCAAACCCGTAGCCGAACAACCACATCATTATTACCCACAATCTAGATCCGGCCTCAGTGAATACGAAACTAAGGCCTCGTTTGGTTCACGGAAAGGAAATGCATTCCCTTGTATTTTCCATGGGAATGGAAAAGTAGGATTCCTGTCACATTTTCTTTCCGTTGTTTGGTTGATGTAGGAAAGGAAAGCAAAAATATAGCAATGTTCCAATAATATCCTTACATATAAAATAAAAATAGCATTATGGAAAATAACATTAATGGTAAAATAAGCAATAACACATGGTTACTTTTGTCATAGCTTTTGTAATAAATGTTGGAAAAGGAGGAGGGAAAATCAATCCCATGGGTAATGAGTGGAACCATATTCCCTCCAATTTTTCTCCTTGTGAGGAAATTGATTCTCAAGTTTGTGGTTACCAAACAAAGAAAAGAAATAACTTTTCTTTCCTATTTCCTTGAATCCGTGAACCAAACGAGGCCTAAAACCAAAGGCTACCCATAACTCCGAACAAAACTGCTTATAGTGGGACAAAGCATGCTAGGAGCAGTTACGGTGATTGGGATTTGAAATATTCAAGAATTCTAACGTTCCGGGAACAGAAGTTTCGGAACGCCTTTAATTTAAACCATTCTTAAGAGCATCTCCAACCCTATTGTCTTGTTAAGTGTTGTGAGTCTTAGGTGGCTCCTATGTGGCATGAGCCACAAGACAATGTCTTGTTTATGTGGCAAAATTATATCTCAAAAGACAATAAGATAGAAAAATTCTCTCCAATGCAAAAGTAATGAGAAGACAATAAAAAATATTTTTTTCAACTTCCAAGGCAACTTTTAAGACAACTACTCATCTTCTTTCTTTTTTCTAATATTTTTTATTCATAATTGATGACATGGAAGAGAAGACATTGTCAAGTGCATTGTCTAGAACAAGACAATCAACTTCACAATGTCTTCTTTAATTTTTGCCACATAAGCTTCACAATTGACTTGACAATTGCATTGGAGATGAACTTTTGAATAAAATTTTGTCATTCCTATGTGGCATTAACTTTTTTCCAAAGTCACAATAGGGTTGGAGATGCTCTAAGCATCACATTTTTATAAATTTAAAAAATATATACTTTTATAAGTTAAAAGAGAAATAATATTTTGTCCGTGTTGGAGTTTTTGATTTTTTCTTTAGAAAGCTTTAGTCCCACATCGGAAAAAGCAAAGAGGTTGTATCCAGGGGCGGAAGCAGGAATTTAAGAGAGGAGGGTCAACCTTAAATCATTAAATGTAAAGAAAACCAAAAAAAATAAAATCACATACTAAAAACTAATATACATTTTCACGTCTTAAAAAAAATTCTGGCTTATTATCTATCGTTCGTGACAAAGTAGACAGCTAGAAAAGAAACAATTGAACTTATGTAGCAAAATTTCTAGTTTTCAATTTTTTGTTGAGAGCTCCTCATTATGTCAGGTTATAATTTTCTATAGTATATTGTTCTTTTTAATATGCTATTAATAGCTTCGAGTTTAAATGTGCAAGAATATATATATATATAAAAGTTCAAAGTTTAGTTGATATACAGCAACTTCTTGAGAGAAGCTCGTTTTGAGCTGCCTATAACCTAGTTGTTATATAACTTTAAAAAAAATTGAGTGGGGTCAGTTGACCCCATTTGACCCCATGTGTGTCCGCCCATGGCTGTATCTCTATATATTAGTTTTGCTATTATTGGAGATGCACATGTGGTGTGGAGGTGCACATGGGTTTGGGGTTATTTTTCTAATGGGAAAAAGGCTAAAATCAAAAATTAAAATATTCATGCTTTTTGCTCTTGGAAAATTTATTTCCATGTGAGCTACTCGAGGCGTAATGCGCTTTAGTTGCGCGAGCCATTTGCGCTGCCACGTTGCGCTGCCCAGGTGTGCATGTCCAGTTGCGCTGCCCGGGTTGCGCTGGGTTGCTCAGGTTGCGCTGCGTGTGCCATGTGCGCAGTGCGTGCAGTTCAGTGCACGCTCTGTCGCTCAGAGTGCAAGGAGCGCGGGGTGTGCGCAGTTGGTGCAACTTGCAGCAGAACGTGCGTTTGCATGTTCTGGACGGTTGCTACATGTTCGGGATGGTTATTACCACGTCCCTAACTTTGTGGCAACCGAACAGTTGCTGCAGGGCCTATATAATGCATCCTCTCTCTCTCAAGGCTAATAACATACAGAAGAAATAAGAGAAGCCACCACAGAAAGCTTACGAAGTATTTTTTTAACACAAGTAAACAAAGATTTCAGACGTGTTCTTTAACACAGTTCTGATCTTCCAGTAGCCTTCGAGAGAGAGAGAGGAAAGGCGCCGCACCAGCGTTGCTTTTGCACGGGAGTTCGTGTCCATCCGAGGAGTCAGAAGAGCAGGAGTGTTCCAAGTTCTCCGACGAACTTGCTGGTTCCTGGAAGCTGTTCGTGTAGGGCGAATAAAGCTTTGAGCAACGGTGATCATTCACCCCAGCAGGCCATCTTCCACCTTTCGCCTGTCATCTTCTTCGCTGCTGTGGATACGAAATCTTTTTAGATTCTCGTAAATCATACGTTGCTGTGGATTACGAAATCTTTTTAGATTCTCGTAATACTTATAACGAGATCTTTTTAGAACTTCGTTATACTCGCGCAACCTTCCTAGAAGTGTTGCGTTGGAACATTGTTTTTACAATTGTTTCATCTTCTCAGTTTTCTATCGAAAAATTGTGCCCCGGCAATAACAGTCCGCGATTTATGATCGTCGATATGACTAGGACCACGAGACAATAAACCATTGGACCCCTTATTATCACCGGATCTCATTTCTTTAGAATTCAGACTATAGAGTCAATGTAAGACCACCACGTGACGTAGGATCACGTACACGATCACAAACCACGAATAACATAGCCCGGCCGATTTAGATTACAACCTCCATGGCATTAAGAGCATCATTAGTAGTTGGGACTCTCCAATGCAATGCAATTTGGAGTCCAAAATTTCAAAAAAAAGTAAATGTAGAATAGGTTGGGTTTGTATGAGAATAGTAAGAAATGATAAAGTGAGCTCCGGTCCCAAAAATTGTATGGTCAAAAATTAATATAGAAAAAAAATAATATAAAGTTTAGAATCTAGAAAGTTGGGCTCCAAATTGGAACTTACTATTCTACAGAAGAAGTTTCTACAATCTAGAATCTAGAAATTGGGAAGCCCAACCCTTAGCACCCATGGATGATTGGGACCAAAATTGTAGAAATTGATAATAGGGATGAGACTTATTATTTTACAAAATGAACTCATACATTCTAAATCTAGCATCTAGAAAATGGGATGGGTAAGAGAGCATCCTCTGGAATACACTCGCCATTCGCACCCCTCTGACGGTGATCGGCAGTCGACGTGTCCAGTAATGATTGGTTACAGTGGTCCCACTACCTATGACAAGGACTTTATAGCACTGACGTGAATAAGTTGACTTATTTTGAAACCAGAAAAATTGCTGGCCGTCGATTATTGCTTGCGGGAGTGACACGCCGCGGAGGATGAGCGCTTTGACTTGGTGTTCGTTGCGTGACATCACACGGCTGCGATCTTTTCCATTCTTCTCGCTGCAGTAATTTCCTTTTAAACTAAACAGAAGGGTTCGTCGGTCGGTGACCAGAATTTCTGACATCCTGAAAGGACCATAATACCCCCAGTAGTTTGTCAGTTTCACAAGAATACCAATAACCAGAAGTAATAGTGGCAGTTTTATAATTAAAAGGAACAGAGTGGGCTAAGAGGAAATTCCGTTAACACCTTCTCTTCTTCACTGCCATTTTAAACAGCCATTTTCTTTCTTTAGCCACAGCACCATTGTTGAAAGAATGAAGCAGCTCCGAAACCCTAGCAATGGCGGAACCCTAGAGGAACCCCCGAACCCTAATAATGGCGCGATGCAGACATTTTCCGACGACATCGACAGCAACTGCTCGACTCCTTACGTCAGCGCCCCGTCCTCCCCGGGTCGGATCGGCCCCCTCCCCGCCGCCTCCTGCTACTTCTTCAGCGCCCCGGCGAGCCCCGTGCACTACATCCTCTCCTCCTCCGCCTCCGCGGCGAAGCCCTCGTCCGACTCGTCGGAGCTCCTCCACTCCGGCGGTGGCTCGTTCGAGTTCGGCGGCGCCGGCCACTCCGGCCCGATGATATCCGCCGACGAGCTTTTCCTCAACGGCCAGATCCGGCCGATGAAGCTCTCGTCCCACCTCCAGCGCCCGCAGGCCCTCGCTCCGCTCATGGATCTGGACGAAGGAGACGAACAAGGAGGAGAAAATGGCGGGAGAGGGAGGGAAGTGAGGCTGAGGAGCAGATCCATCCACCGGAGAGCCAGATCCATGTCTCCGTTGAGAACCCGCTGCCAATGGGAAGTAGAAGAAGAAAAAGAAGAAGAAGAGCGCAAGGAGCACGAAGCGGATGCGGATCTGGATCCGAAACCCGAAGATACGGTCGCCGCCTCCGGCTCCGGCTCCGCCTCCTCCTCGCGGTCGTCCTCCTCCGGGAGGAACTCGAAGCGGTGGATCTTCCTCAAGGACCTCCTCTACAGGAGCAAGAGCGAGGGAAGAGCAAGAGAGAAAGAAAAAGAAAAGGAAAAGGAAAAGGAAAAGTTTTGGCACTTCTCTCCCAAAACTCCACAGAAAAAGCGCGGGAACCCTAACCCTAGCCCTAACGGCGTCTCTAACGGCGCGGGGAGCCGGCGGGCGGCGTCGGCGCACGAGCGGCACTACACGGCGAACCGGGCCCAGACGGAGGAGATGCGTCGGCGGACGTTCCTGCCGTACCGGCAGGGCCTGCTTGGGTGCCTAGGGTTCAGCTCCAGAGGCTACGGCGCCGTTAACGGGTTCGCCAGGACCCTCAACCCGGTTTCGTCCAGGTGATGATTTAATTTAAGACTTTAAGTTTAGTTAATTAAGCTTGAAACAAATTATAATTACTACTTGTGTAAGTTGTATAGTGTTTGGTAATGGCGATGGTACTGTAGCTCCCTCTATTTATTTTGAAGGGTAAAAAACGAAAACAAATACAAGCTGTGGTTATGTTTGTGATTAATTATATTCTTTTGTGTGATGTATGATAGTTTAGTTTTGGTGTTACATGTGATTGGGATGTGGGACGCACGTGGTGTGCTGCGAGTGTCGTAATCTCATGCTAGACTGCAGTAGGGCTATTTAGATTTGTTTGTATGGATTTATTGAGCTGTGGGTCCTGATACACAGCTGGATCTGGGATGGAGATGTTATTCCAGTAGGGGTGACCATAATAAATCCGGAAATTATATTTATTAATATAATTTAATCATTATTTTACTTTGGATTTCGTCTGTTAAATGATAAAAATACTTCAACCATAATTTCGGTTAGATTTTTTGGTTTTTAGTAGTTCGGTTTAGGATGCCGCAACGATTGCGATCTATGACCGCATGTCACGTGGTAGCTTCTCATTGGCTGAGATGTCGGTAGCAGGTCCAAATAGAGGGGCAGTGGGATAGCGACACGGGCACATTCCACGGACCATATATCATTTTTCTTTAGTTTATTTGTTTTTGACTATTTTTGGCTAGGTTGAAACCGAATAAATGTGAAGCTCATACCTAATATCGAGATAATTTCCTAACGTCCAAAATTCCTTACTTTTCTGGGACTGCTCGACTTAAGCCCAAGTTTGGTTCGCGGAATTGGAGTCTTAGGAAAAGAAAGTGATTCATTTCCTTTCTTTGGATGCCAAAGAAAATGAGAGGAAAAGGAATTTAATTTCCAAGAGGAGAGAAAATAGGTGAAAAATGGTTTTCCCACCAAGCCAATGATTCATTGTCTCGTTCTAAGGATTTACTTTTACTCTCGATTTTCTTGGTTTATTCAAACACCGAAAAAAATTTGATTGTAATTACAATTTTCCAAAGGAAAGAAAATAACAAAGAATCAATATCCTCTCCGTGAACCCAACTAGGCCAAGAGTTTTTGTAGTTTGTTAAGAGTTTGGTTCTAAAGATTTGATAGGGAGTTGAAAGGGTTTTTGTTGTTTGTTTAGGGTCTGCTTGGCAATTATAGGGATAGCGGTTATGAGGTATTTTTAGAGTACTGATTAGGGGCTGTTTGGTAACCGGAATTTGTGGTTGGATTTGGGGTTTCATCTAGAAGTGATCCAAAATCTACAAGTCCCATCATTTGGTAAATGGTATTTGGGACTGGATTTGGGAAGGAAATCATGGCATGCAGTTCCTGTCTTCCCCTTTGTCCCCTCCAAAAAACTAACTCCCTACATCCAATTTTTTCTTTGGGATGTGGGAGGAATTGGAAGGAATCTCTCTCCTGAAGCATGCTACGCCCGACGTCCACAGCCGACTCACCACTATCTCTCCAAAAACAAACTCACCACCATCCGATCGACTCCGACGTCCGACCACAATCCGACCGCCACCGACGCCTACAGCCACACCTACTCTGACGCTCGACGACCTACTCCGGTCGAGAGGCGACAGAGGAGGAAATCGGAAGGCGACAGCGTAGGAATTCGGGAGACGGAGGAGGAGGGGATCGGGAGGCGACGGAGGAGGGGTGATTTTTTTTTTTTGGTCGGTGAGTTTTTTGTGCGTAGATGAGGGGTTATTTTCGTTGGTTTTTTTTTTTGTAAAGATATGAACAAAATTTAAAATAGGAACAAAATTTCTACTGGCTGTAGTAAATGTAGTAAATGTAATTAATGATTGTGATAAAAAAAAATTGATGGCTGTAATTAATGTAATTAATGACTAATTTTTATCTGTTTTTTCTTGGTTTCTTTAATATTATGTAATTAATGATTGTGATTCTAATTTTTGCTGGATGTAATTAAGAAAGGAACAAAATTTAAAATAGGAACCAAATTTTAGATAATTATTTAATGACTGCAATTAAGATATGGATCAAATTTTGCTAATTAATTATGAGATTAACTATTACTATTTTCTATTAAAATAATTATCTTTCCACTTTCCACTTTCCACTTTCCATTTTCTTATTCTAACCAAACACATTTGTCCCCCACTAGGGGGACAAGAAAGTGCATGGATTCCAATCCATTTTTCATCCTTGAAAGTCCAAATCCAAATGTTTTTACACTTAGGCCTCGTTTGGTTCACGGATTTAAGGAACCAAGAAAGGAAAGTTGTTCCTTTCCTTTGTTTGGTAGTCACAAACTTGGGAATCAATTTTCTGACAAGGGAAAAAATTGGTGGGAATATGGTTCCATTCAAGATCCATGGGATTGATTTTTCCTCCTAATTTTTCAACATTTATTAAAAAAGTTATGACAAAAGTAATCATGTGTCATTGCTTATTTTACCATTAATGTTATTTTTTATAATATTATTTTTATTTGAAAAGGTAAGGATATTATTGGAACATTGTTATATTTTGCTTTCCTTTCCTAGGTAGTTTTCTTGTTTTACCAAACAACGGAAAGAAAATGTGACATGAATCCTACTTTTCCATTCCCATAGAAAATACAAGGAAATTCATTTCCTTTCCGTGAACCAAACGAGGCCTTATGAGCGGGTATGAGGGGTCCGATTTTGGATGGTTTTTAAGTAGCGACTTTTAAACCAGTATAATACATGCTTGGTAATTCATTAACGAGTGGCTCTGAAAGTTTTTTACACGAATAAAATTAAATAGGGAAGGGTACCAGTAGTTATAATTATATATTTTGTGAGGATATAAATGGAATTAAAAACAATAAAGTCGTTCAAAATCCATCGATTGGGACGTTTATAAAGCCACCCAAATTTACATTACACCGATTTTGGGGTTTTTTGAGCCGACTAAAACCGGTGCCTCAAAAAATTTAGCAAGCAATGGTTTTTATAAATGGTCGGTTCAAAAATATTCCAAAACATGTGAAAACACCTTTACCAAGCAAACCCTTAGGCCTCGTTTGGTTTGCGGAATGGAAGGGAAAGGAAATCAATTTCTTTGGCATTTTTTTTCATTTGGAAAATTAAGATTCCCATTGATTTTCCTTTCCGATGTTTGAAATGTCAAGGAATTTGGAAAGGAAAGTAAATACTTCAATGTGGGAAAGTGATTTCTTACTTGGATGGATGAAATCATTTTTTCTTCTAATTTTTCTTCTATTGAAAATCACTTTTCTTTTCTGCTCAATTTTTTTGGCACCCAAACATAGAAAAGTAATCATTTTTCTTTTTCACTCCGAAGATTCTGCGAACCAGACGAGGCTTTAGGGTTTGGTTCTGTGAGGATCGACAGATGCAGATAAACAGTGTTATTACTAGAGTTAAATCTGTTGGTTTGCTCTGTATAGTAAATTTCATACCAAATTTTGGGAAGTTGAAGTGTTCTCATTTGACTTGCGTTAATGCTTCATATATTAGATAAATTTTGGGAGTTGCAGGCATATTTAGTCGGATTATTCTATATCGGGGCAGGTTTGGTTTGCGAAATTACGGGCTTAGAAAAAGTATAGATATTTATTTTACAATAAAGCTAGTTGGATAGAATCTATCCAGATAGAGAAGGATAAATTTGGTATATTTTATGAATATTTTAATTTTTCTCTTATGTCATATTTTTTATGTCCAAATTACCCTTATACCATATTTAAATTGGGATTGGTTCAAAATTTAAATTTTTGCTTATCTGTCGTTCCAATGCAATTAATTCTTCTAATCCCTCATCTTAACGTTTTTAATGTTTCCAACCATTAAGTTTTAATCTTCCCAGCCACTACTTTTTCTTTGTTTTTGATTAGCCATTACTTTCTTCTTGATTATTTTCTATTTCCTATTTTTTATTTATATTTTTCTATTTTCTAGTTTCTATTTTCTATTATTTATTTATTTTCTTTTTCAAAAGCTTCTCTTTCTGTCCTGTTGCTCTCTAGTCTCTACTATTTGTTCACATAACAACATTTACCTTAGGAAATTGCGCACCTTCGTTATTGTTTAATTGGGTTGAACATTTGGAAAAGAGAAACAAAAATGAAAAACAATATATTTAAGGGTAACTAAGTAATTAAACAACCCAATAGAGTATTAATGACTGCATTAAATAGTTTCTATCCGGATAGATTCTATCCAAAAATCAGCTTCCTTTTCTTTGTTCTTGATTAGCCATTACTTTCTTCTTGATTATTTTCTATTTCCTATTTTTTATTTATATTTTTCTATTTTCTATTTTCTAGTTTCTATTTTCTATTATTTATTTATTTTTGTTTTATTTTTAATTACTATTAATATCTATTTTAATTTTAATTTTTAATTTTTAGATTTTTTTAAATTTTAAATTTTAACTTCTAAATTTTAAACTTTAAACTTTGAATTTTAATTTTAATTTTTAAAATTTAAATTTTAAATTTTAAATTTTAATTTTAAATTTTAAATTTTAGTTCTTAGATCTTAAATTTTAAATTTAATTCTTAGATCTTAAATTTTAAATCTAAAACTTAGAATTTAAATCTTAAATCTTAATTCTTAAATCTTAAATCTTAAATTATAAAATTTAAATTTTTAGTTTTAAATTTTTTAATTTTTAATGTTCACGTAGGTGGGGCTGTAAAAATATTCAACCCATTCGGCTCGTGTATCCTCGGTCAAAGCTTTATTCGAATCTCGTTCGTGGGTAAATCGGTACATTAATTTTTAATTTTTAATTTTTAGTTTTTAAGTTTTAATTTATAGATTTTAATTCTAATTTGCATTATGTATTTTTTTATTTTAGTTTAATTTTTTAAAATTTAAATTGTATTTTTTAAATTTTGAGTTTTTAATTTTGAGTTTTTGTTTTTAGTTTTAAATTTTAAATTTTTAGTTTTAAATTTAAAATTTTTAGTTTTAAATTTTAAATTTTTAATCTAGTTTTAAATTTTAAAATTTAAATTTTAAATTTTAAATTTTAGATTTTAGATTTTAAAATTTAAATTTTAGATTTAAGATTTTAAATTTAAAATTTTAAATTTTAAATTTTAAATTTTAAATTTTAAACTTTAAATTTTAAACTTTAAATTTTAAATTTTAAATTTTAAACTTTAAATTTTAAATTTTAAATTTTAAATTTAAATTTTTTAAATTTTAAATTTTAAATTTTAAATTTTAAATTTTAAATTTTAAATTTTAAATTTTAAAATTTTAATTTTAAATTTTAAATTTAAATTTAAATTTTATTTTTTTATTTTGCTTGTTTTTGCTTTTTACTTTCTGCATTTTACTTTTTAGTTTTTAATTTTTAGTTTTTAGATTTTAGTTTCTAATTTTATATGTTGAATTTTTTTCTTAATTCTTAATTTTACTTTTTCTTTTTAAATTTTAAATTTTAATTTTAAATTTTAAAATTTAAAATTTAAATTTTAATATTTATTTTAAATTTCTATTTTCAAATTTTTAGTTTGTAATTGTTAATTTTTAGTTTTTAAATTTTTATATCTCACATATAGTATAAGTTAATATTAGGTTTTGGGTCTCCAAATTGTTTTTACGGGTCCAAATCAATGTTCACGTAGGTAGGGATGTAAAAACTAAAAGTTAAAAGTTAAAAACTAAAAACTGAAAGTAAAAAGTTAAAACTAAAAAAAAAAAACTAAAAACTAAAAAGTTAAAAAAATAAAAAATAAAAAATAGGATTTTAGAAATTAAAAATTAAAAATTAAAAATTAGTAATTAAAACCTATGGCCGAACTCAGTTGGAATAGAAAAACTAAAAATAGTTTTTAATTTTTAGTTCTAATATTCTATTTTTTATATTTATATGATGGTAAATTTATTACGTAAAGAGCATAAGTATTTCAACAAAAAGTATTTAAGACTTGGGAGTAACCGTTAATGATTTATACAACAAGTTTAATCGGAACTTGGCTAAGTCTTGGCTCGGACTCGGTTCGTGTTCGTCCGAGCTCGTGAGCTAAATCGTGTCGAACTCGATCATTTTGAACCTCTAATCAAATCGAGTTTAAACACCATTTTTGAGCTTGACCTTAAGCTCGGTTCGAATGAATCTCGTTTGATCGTTTAGTCGAACCGAGTTCGAACACACTTTGGTCGAGCTCGTTTGTTCGATTTTCTGGACTAACCTTGGACAATTTAGAGACACAAACCTAATATCAACTTATATATGAGACCCTATTATTTTTTATTGTTATTATTTCCTATTTTATATTTACGGTTTTCTATTTTTTATTTTTTATTTCCTATTTTCAGACCATATTTTATATGTGAGACCCTATTACTTTTTTTAGTTTTTAATTTTTAATTTTTAATTTTTAATTTTCCTATTTTTAGTTTCCTAATTCCTATTTCTTATTTCCTATTTTACTATTTCCTTTTTCCCAGTTCCTATTTTCTATTTTCTATTTTTTTTTCTTTTTTATTTGCATAAATGTGATAAAACCTACACCATGACAAAGTGTCCGATGATCATACGTCACCACCTGAATCATCAATGATCAACCACCAACATAATTCGATGATCATTCTAAATATAGATGTTCATACAATGCACTTGTGCCAACTTTTTCTATCAAATATATATTTCTCGTTTTCTTTTTCAAAAGCTTCTCTTTCTGTCCAGTTGCTCTCTAGTCTCTACTATTTGTTCACATAACAACATTTAGTTAAACATGAAAGCATTTATGAGGAAAACAACATTTGTGACTTGTGAGGAAGAGACCTTAGGAAATTGCAGCTTCATTATTGTTTAATTGGGTTGAACATTTGAAAAAGAGGAACAAAAATAAAAAATAACATAATTAAGGGTAACTAAGTAATTAAACAACCCAATAGAGTATTAATGACTGCATTAAATAGTTTCTATCCGGATAGATTCTATCCAAAAATCAGCTTCCTTTATTTTATGTGTTTGGATGTCAATGAAAAAAGTATGAAAGAAAATTTACTTCAAAATGAAAAGAAAATATGGGAAATGGTTCTCTTTATCTACCCAAAAGATTGACTTTTTCTTCCGATCTTTTTAAACATCTGAAGAAAAATTGATCGGAATTGACCTCATTATTTTTTATCTTTGTTACCGGGTTGCGATTCACACAATTTATGATTATTCTGTGTATGCTTTTATTGCAGTAATTAAGTGGAATGATTTAAACCACAAACATCATAAACCATCTCTCTCATTAGCTTTCTCCTTATTATAAACTAGAGATAGAGCAATAAGAAAAAATGGAGAAAAAAGTTGTGTATCATTTCATTCGTCCAATATAGCCTTTATATAGGTTTACAATAGATTGCCAAAGGTCATGAGTTATGAAATAAAAGGGCATGAGTTACATAAGTTATGAAACCAAAGGCATGAGTTACATAAGTTATGGATGACTAAGAGTCATGGGACATCCATATTTACAACACTCCCCCTTGGATGTCCGATGTAATATGGGATATGTCTCGTTAAAACCTTGCCAAGAAAAATTCAATGGGATAAAAACTTGGACGAAGGAAAAACAGTACATATTACACAAAATGTGTAAGCGTGATAAACTGCCTCGTTTAAACCTTGCAAAGAAAAATCCAATGGGATAAAAACTTGGTCGAAGGAAAAAGAGTACAGTTTGAGAATTAGTGATCACGCTCCCCCTGATGCTAGCAAGAGATCCTTTAGCTGACGCATCCCAATATTCTGAATCATCTTTCTGAATGTTGTGGTTGGTAATGCTTTAGTGAATAAATCTGCAAAATTCTTGCTTGATTGTATCTGCCGAACGTCAATGTCACCATTCTTCTGTAGCTCGTGAGTGTAGAAAAATTTAGGTGATATATGCTTCGTTTTGTCGCCTTTGATGTAGCCATTCCTGATTTGTGCAATACAAGCAGCATTGTCTTCATACAATATTGTCCTAGTATTCTTTGTTGAAGATAATCCACATGATTCTCGGATATGCTGAGTCATCGTTCTTAACCATATGCACTCTCGACTTGCTTCATGTAAGGCCAGAATTTCTGAGTGATTAAAAGAAGTTGCTGCTAATGTTTGTTTCACCGAGCGCCATGATATTGCAGCACCACCACAAGTAAACACATATCCATCTGAGATCTTCCTTTATGTGGGTCAGATAGATAACCAGCATCAGCATAACCCACAACTTGTGATTCTAAATTTTTTGAGTAAAATAAGACCATATTAGTTGTTCCACGAAGATAACGTAATATATGTTTAACACCATTCCAATGTCGTTTTGTTGGTGCTGAGATATATCTTGCCAGTAAGTTTACTGAGAATGCTATATCAGGTCTTGTACAATTTGTAAGATACATCAAAGCTCCAATAGCACTAAGATATGGTACTTCCGGACCTAATAATTCTTCATTATCCTCTCGAGGACGGAATGAATCTTTCTTTACATCTAAAGATCGAACAATCATGGGGCTACTCAGTGGATGAGATTTATCCATATAAAATCTTTTCAAGATTTTTTCTACATAGGTAGATTGATGGATAAAATTTCCATTTGATAAATGCTCGATCTGCAGGCCGAGACAAAATTTTGTCTTTCCGAGATTTTTCATCTCAAATTCTTTCATTAGATAGTTAGCAGTTTCTGTGAGCTCTTCGGAAATTTCGACAAGATTTAAGTCATCAACATAAACTGCAATAATTGAGAATCCATTTTTAGATCTTTTGATGAAGACACATGGGCAAATTGGATTGTTTATATATCCTTCCCTAACAAGGTACTCGCTAAGGCGATTATACCACATTCTTCCAGATTTTTTTAACCCGTATGGGATCGTTGTAATTTGATTGAGTATAACCCATGAGATCTTGGTTATTTGCTTCAGGCAATTTGAATCCTTCTGGGATCTTCATATAAATGTCATTATCCAATGACCCATACAAATATGCGGTAACAACGTCCATAAGTCGTATATCAAGTTTTTCTGTGACTGCTAAGCTGATCAAATATCGTAATGTGATTGCGTCGATCACAGAGGAATATGTTTCATCATAATCGACTCCAGGTCTCTGTGAAAAACCTTGTGCAACAAGTCGTGCCTTGTATCTCACAATTTCATTTTTCTCGTTTCGTTTTCTTACAAATACCAATTTGTATCCAATAGGTTTTATACCTTCAGGGGTTTGGACTACTGGTCCAAATACTTTGTGATTTTCTAAGGATTTTAATTCAGCTTGTATCACATCTTTCCATTTTGGCCAATCATTTCTATGTCGACATTGTTCAATAGATTTTGGTTCAGGATCCTCATTTACAATATCAAGTGCAACATTATAAGCAAAGATATTGTCTATAGTAATTTTCTTTATATCCCAACTTTCCCTTGTACTCATATAATTCAAAGAGATCTCTTCTGAAATATGTTCATTATCATGTGCCTCTTCAGGAGTTAATTTAGACTGATCAGTCAAATTTTCTATAGCGCTTTCATGTTTCGAAACTATTTTCTCTTCGGGAGTAATAACTTGTACCTTTTTCTTTCGAGGGTTCTTATCTTTAGCGCCAATAGGGCGTCCATGTTTCATGCACGGTTTTAATGTGCCATCATGTTGTCCTTCAGGGATATCAATCCGTGCGGGTACGTTTATAGCCGGTACATGAGATTTTGTCACTTTCTTAATATCAGTGAATGCATCTGGCAATTGATTTGCAATATTTTGCAAATGGATAATCCTTTTCACTTCTTGCTCACATCTACTTGTGCGTGGATCAATAAAAGATGATACATTCCATGTAATTTCACGCCGTATCTCCTTGTATTCTTTGTAAGAACATAGGTGACTCAAGATTAACTTTCATCATAGATGGTCTTATAATTAATTTTTCTCGTGACCGTGACCGCGACCACGACCGCGACCACGACCACGTCCACGTCCTTCATGGAGGTGATGTTGAATGAAAATTATTGCTTTTGCTTTGTCTTGTTCGCTTGCCTCATATTTTTTTTTTTTGATTGCATGTGCAAGGTTCTTTGCACTCAAATGAATTTCTGCCTCAAGAACCCAAGTTAGATAATTTCTTCCGGAAATATCAAGAGCAGCGAACTCAAACTTGGTGATGTTTGCCATTGTCTGAAAAAAAAAATTATTTAGAATATAATACACATGCTCAAATCTACAGGTTTGAGTTCTATCAATTAGGCTTCAAGCCTAACATATTATATTTTAGCTTCAAGCCATATAGTCATTATAGGTTTCAAGATGAAATTTCAGGTTCATCAAAGCACTAAGGTGTTTGCCATAAGTCACAAAGTCTGAAATATAAAAAAAAAATCCTTTTTTTTTTTTAAACAAAAGATGGTAACAATATATTTCTCCCTTATAGTTTAGACATGCTTAGAGTACTATAAAAGATCCGTATCTTTTATCTTATTTAAATATGCTACAACGAGATAAACAAAAGATGGTAACCATGATTGAACAAGATAAACAAAATGTGTCGCATCCAATACTCCAGTAATTTTTTACTTAAATAGTTTAATGTGGAAAATGCTTTAGATTACTTTTTTTTTTGGTTCACAAAACAGTACTAAGTTAAAAATGAAGTATATTGAACAAGAGTAAGCAAAATGTGTAACATCCATATACTTAATGTAAAATTTTCTTTCTTAAATTTTACTTCAGTTATCCAAACCAGACTCGGGGGGGGGGGGGGGGGGGGGGGGGGGGTACCATCTCTTCTTCCAGTTGAGACACCTACCAAACATCAATTAAATTATGCACTCATGTGTTAAATTGATCCCCTCGTGTAGACTAACTAACACAATGCAGTCTCATCCATACAACTGGGTGTCATGAATTTGTTTTTCTTCAGCTTAGGGATAAGAACCTCTTTGATTCTTGTGCCAGCCATATACTAACTCACTTGGTATATTTTATGGCTAATAAAATTCATGGGAAAATGAGATATTGATGAATCTTGGCCACTTAAATTCATGAGAAGTCCCAAATTCCCTTCTTCTTTTTTTCAAATAATATTTGGCCTAGTCCAAAATATTTAACAATATCCAAAATAGCTATGATTCATCTAAGTATACTGGTTTTGTATACAAAATTATGCTACAACGACACATTATTAAACCAAATTACAATTATGGACACCAAAGGTCTGTATTTCCTTATTGTTGGACAGAACAAATCAATTATATACGACAAATTTCATTTCCAAAATAATATATTATTGCCTAAAGAATTTCTTGGAAATACGTTTGTAGTCAAGTTCTTGTTTTGAATAAAGTTCAAAGCGGTTTGTGAGATTGCATGGATCAACAAAGTATACGTGATTAAAAAAAATCTAAGCTATAGGAACAATTTTCTTTGATATTAGGTTTAATTATACAATATGAATCATGAAAAAAATTCAAGAACAAATTATATCACATGCACACCCGTGAACAACAAAAATATAATTTTTGATTAGTTTTGGGATTTAGATCATAGCAAAAACTTCTTATCAAAAGAAAATATATAATCTATGAACCTGATTGGATCTTCCTGATCTTTGATTTTCTCGGTGATGTCCTGAAACTCTTCTAGCAGTCGTGCTGATAACGTATTATAAACTAGAGATAGAGCAACAAGAGAAAATGAAGAAAAAAGTTGTGTATCATTTCATTCATCCAATATGGCCTTTATATAGGTTTACAATGGATTGCCAAAGGTCATGAGTTATGAAATAAAAGGGCATGAGTTACATAAGTTATGAAACCAAAGGGCATGAGTTACATAAGTTATGGATGACTAAGAGTCATGGGACATCTATATTTACAACACTCCTTTCTTTCTTTTTTTCCTTCTTACTTATTTCGATTATTTGTAAATAAAAAAGGAATTTAGCTTATGTCCAAGATTTGGGCATAGAAATCAAACTTGCCCTCTATTTTAGAACGTAAGTTGCTAATTTTGTTTATGTCATTTAACTAGTTGGAATTAGCCAACTTAAAAAGAAGAAAGTTTTTTAAAAAAAAATTATTAACAATTTATGTCCTAAATTAGTGCGTCAATCAAACTTATGTCTTAAATCAGTGCCATCTTATGCTCAATTTAAATTTTTTAAAAACTATATATCTTTTATATAATAAATAATAACTTGAATGATTTGAGTACAATTTTTTGTAGAAATATTGAGATTAGAAATTTTACATTCTTAAATATGTTGTCAAATTTAGTTAATTAAAAAGGTTTACCAATTTTTTTAATAATTTATATGGAACATGTTTTAAAATTTCGTATGCTTAAAATTTATATACTAATTCGCGTCATTCAAAAGTATGCAAGTATTTTACATTTCTAAAAGATGCTAATTTTTTTGGGTATAATACGAGTTTTATTCGGGTGATTGCGAACAAGGCGTTAGACTGCACTTGAACTTATGTCCCACATGTCAGTGAGTACGGATGATTATTCCATTCACCAGATATCCTTATTAGAGCATCTCGAGCCCTATTATGAGTTTGAAAAAAAATTGTTGTCACATAGGAATGACAACCATTTTTTTCAAAAGTAATTCTCCAATGCAAATATGAAATAAAGTGTGGAGTTGACATGACAACAGGGGCGGAGCCAGGATTTAAATTATGGGGAGACCGCACTACTACATATAGAATTCTTTAAAATTATTCTGTTAATTAAAATCTAATAGCAAAAAAATAGTAAAATAAAAACAAAATGAACAAAAAAAAGAAAAATCATTATTTTCAAAATGTTATAAAAGAGGAAGGAAAAACTTGTACATAAAAGTCTGAAAAGTATTCAACATATGTAAAATATTAACATTTAACAAAGGTGTAAATAAAAAGTCTGAAAAGTAAACATATGTAAAATATTAACGTTTAGTAAAGGTGGGTTTCGAACTCCCAATCTCTCAAACCCAATCTCTTATTTAGAAACCCAAAGTACACCACTAGAGCTAGCTTACTACTTGTTTTTAACAAGGGCAAATTGCTATATATATTTACAAATTACAGAACCTTTCTATATAGTAACGGACATTTTTTTAAAAAATTGCGGGGGCCATGGCCCCCCTTAGACCCTCTATAAATCCGCCCTGCATGACAATGACATAGCAAAGACAATGTAAAGTTGGTTGTTTAGATATAGACAATGCACTTCACAATGTCTTTATGTCCACATCATCATTTGTGAATAAAAATATTTATAAAAAGAAGTAGAAGAGTAAAAGTTGTCTTGGAAGTTGTAAAAAATTACTTTATATTGTCTTCTCAATACTTTTGTATTGGAGATGACTTTTTAAACTCATTGTCATTTGTGAATATAATCTTATCACCTATACAAGATATTGTCTTGTGTCTCATGTCACCTAAGATTCATAACACAAAATAAGACAATAGGGTTGGAGATGCTCTTAGGCCTCGTTTGGTTCACGGAAAGGAAATGAATTCCCTTGTATTTTCCATGGGAATGAAAAAGTAGGATTCCTGTCACATTTTCTTTCCGTTGTTTGGTAAAACAAGGAAACTACCTAGGAAAGAAAAGCAAAATATAACAATGTTCCAATAATATCTTTACCTTTTAAAATAAAAATAGTATTGTAATTAATGGTAAAATAAGCAATGACACATGGTTACTTTTGTCATAGCTTTTGTAATAAATGTTGGGAAAGGAGGAGGGAAAATGAATCCCATGGGTCTTGAGTGGAACCATATTCCCACCAATTTTTTTTCTTGTCAGAAAATTGATTTCCAAGTTTGTTGTTACCAAACAAAAAAAAGAAACAACTTTTCTTTTTTGATTTTTTAAATCCGTGAACCAAACGAGGCGTGTCTGTGACTTTCTCATTCAGCAGATATCTTTATTAATGTTCACTGACACATCATTTTTCCGAAGCTCAACTACTTCTTTAATGTTCTTAGTCCTACTAACCAAATTATACAATTTTGACGATGTGTGGATTGACACACGTCTTTTTAGTTTGGAAATTAGTTCACTGGCTAACACCCATATTTGTTCGGATGCTAAGACTAACGTGGGCAAAGGACCCACGAGAATTTGTCCCACTCATTAATGTTATTTTAGAATCATTACTTTGGGGGGAAGAAGGAGAAGAAAGCAGAGTTCCTAAAACCCCACAAGGAATGGGACTTAACAAGAGACTTTGGATCTCAATCAATGTGTGGTTCAGGTCTTAATGGATGTTTGTTGCGTGTCTAATGGATGTTTGTTGCGTGTCTATATATATATATATATATATATATATATATATATATATATATATATATATATATATATATATATATATATATATATATATATATATCGGGACACAGCAGATACAAATCCAAAAAATTATAGAATATTTTAGAAAAAATTTATAACCACAAAGACAATACATGATTCGGCCAAAATGTATACTTCTACGGACGAGGGTGATTCAGCTCCACTATAAAGAAGAAAAGGAATTACAACTACTATTTCAACACTTCTCTTCTTGCTCTCTCTCTCTCTCTCTCTCCTCTCTCTCTCTCTCTCTCTCTCTCTCTCTCTCTCTATCACAAAGATAAAGAGGAAGAAGAAAATCTCTCAAATTTTTTGTTGAACTTATTCAACAATTTTAGTTCTCTTGTGTTGAACTTATTCAACTTTTATTGAGCACAATGAGATGTCTCAAGGAGAACCCGTAGACCCCTTTATATAACATGTCATGTGTCCATATATATAAATTCAATCCTATGTAGACTCAAAATCAAATCTTATATAGGATTACCTTATATATGATCAAAATCAAAAAATGTCATAGGCCTACTTTTGGCCTTTTTCTTTCATATCTCCACATCGGCCAGATTTTGCTACAAAATCGAGCCGACACTTCTCCATCGCACAGCTAATCAACCACTCGTCAATTCCGCCCCTAAGGTCTCTCAAGCAATAGGTAAGACTTGGAGCAAGTCCAAGCAGTGTTGGAATTTAGCTTCAGGAACAACCTTAGTCAACATATCAGCGGGATTGTCCTTGTATACACTTTTTCAAGTGCAATGTCACCGTCTTCTACAACATTCCGTATGAAGTGGTAGCGAACATCAATATGCTTGGTCCTCGCATGATGAATTTGATTCTTTCCCAAGTGGAGAGTGGATAGTACTTGTCACGATCTCCTACCCAAATTGTTGGGCCGGACCGAGTCATGTCCAGCCTACGCTTGAGATAAAGCGTAGTAAGCTGTTCTAAAGACAAACAATGTATGATCAAAGTGCTAACAGTTCTATATGTCATATTGAGTCAGAATATTCCAAACACAAAATCATCTCGTATATAAATATGTTTCAAATACATAGCCAAGTCATAAAACTGGATACATGTCCAGTATCAAAATACACAGTCTAAAACATGACTGCTCTCAAAAGTTCCGAGCAACTAAACAAACTATACGAGTTTTTCCGCAGGTACATCCTCGTAAGGTAAAGTCTGATCCTCGATGGCAACCCCATAATAGGAATCACATAGCAACTCCTCCTCGGTAAGTATACCTACAACGTTATCCTGTCAGGACGGGAGCAAGTACTGATTCTAACAAACTAAATATACGAAGCATGAAATGAACAGGAGTGTCATAAACAGGAATCATGGCATATCACAATCTATCATGGCAAGGATACATATGTCATAGAGACAGATGTATATGTAATGTTTAAAACTGTAGCAGGTACGTGATCGTCAATAGGTGTACAATGTATTGTGGCACATGTAAATAAAATGTACATACGTACAAGTGTACAAGCATATGTGTACATCCGTACAAAAATGCGGGGTAATGGCCTACGACAAGGTATGCATATAAAATGCAACCTTGTTCGGTACAGTAGAGGGGGCATGATCACATACTCAACTATCAGTTTTCCCATAACCCATATTCTAAACATGTGAGAGATACGAGAACAGTATAGAACATGGTGGATACTGAGAGCAATATAAAGTATGTGAAACATGGAGAGATATAACTTACAGTTTAGGTATCGATATTTAACATGGTTTATACACAATTCATTATATGTAGTAAATAAAGTTTGTAGAGGTACTTGCCTTGTACAAAGTAAGGGTATGTATATGAAATTATAGGTATCCGATGTCCCGTCACTGTAAAAATGATACATAAACTTAGTTTTTATACTAAGTTAAATACTAGGATGTTGACACAAAGTCACAGTCAACCAAATATTGATAACATCGACTAAATAATAGTTGTGATAATTCAATACGACACACGACGTCTATATTCTGCTCAAGCCAGACGACAGCTCAGTTGTGCAAATACAAGTTATTTTTCGCATCTGTACTTTTATATTTATTGAGTCTAGAATGATTGTAAGCTGAGTTATGCTGGGCTCTTGAGACTCAACCCACAACCCATCCAAAATCCATAAAGCTCCACATCCAAATTTAGCCCATTGGACCCTTGGACCAGTTCTGTGCTCTGGAGACAGAGTTCGGGCCGAACTCTGCCTCCACACAGAGTTCGGGCCGAACTCTGTCCCCTAAAAATCAGCACCCTAATTTTTAGGGTTGGCTGGTTGCTAGTTGTCCAACGGCCAATTTTTTGAAAATTCCTACCAGAATTCTGGCCGAATTCTGCCTGTTAAAAACCTATAAATAGGCCAAGAATTCTCTCATTTTTATTCATCCAATCTTCTCTTCTCTTATCTCTTAAGCTCAATATAAGCCATACCCTTCTCATCTACTAGCCACAAGTTTCCTAAGTCTCGAGTGCTCAGCATCTCTCAGTTAGGAGTCTTGTGCAAGAGTTCAAGAAGTAGCTTGGAAAATTCCAAGCATCGCCACTGCGATCCTTTGTAAGAAGTTGACGTGCTCTTCTGAAGTAAAGGCACGGGTTGTAACAACTATTTCA
Organism: Iris pallida; assembly: GCA_029216955.1. Classification (NCBI taxonomy): domain Eukaryota; kingdom Viridiplantae; phylum Streptophyta; class Magnoliopsida; order Asparagales; family Iridaceae; genus Iris; species Iris pallida. The sequence goes on along the minus strand of JANAVB010033817.1, from coordinate 13,411,948 downwards.
CAAATAGTGGATTTAATCCTGAGCTAGAGTTCTCAGGCCTGGACTAGTCCTCCACGAGGAAAACCAGGTTAAAATCGGCTGTGTTTGCGTATGCTCTCTTACTCCTTATCTATTTTCCGTATTTACTCTGATTAATTTTAGATCGTGAAAGAGTTGATTTTTAATTGGTTATTATTGCTATAACTCTATTCACCCCCCTCTAGAGTTGCCATCTGTTCTTCAATTGGTATCAGAGCTCTGTTCTCTTTACAAGGATTTACATCCTAGAGCTGATCCATGGCAACCACACAATCCTTGATTTCCAATCACGGTGAAGGACAGTCCACTCATAGGCCTCCCATATTTGATGGAACTAACTACACATATTGGAAAACAAGGATGAGCTTTTATCTCAAGTCGCTAGACTTTGACCTGTGGACTATCGTCACTGACGGTTACAAAAAGCCCGCCAGAATAGTTGTCAACGGTGATCTCGTCGAGAAATCACATGACAAGTATTCTGACGAGGAGAAGAAACAGGCAAGTCTAGACGCGAGAGCTATTAATGCTTTATTCTGTGCTATAGACAGGAATGAGTTCAACAGGGTATCTACATGCACCACATCTCACGAAGTTTGGAAACTCCTAGAAGTGACGCATGAAGGAACCACCCAAGTCAAGGAATCTAAGATAAGCCGTCTCACTCAAGAATACGAGGCTTTCAAGATGAAACCAAACGAGACGATCACGCAAATGTTCACAAGATTCCTCGACATCATCAACCCCCTGTCTTTACTCGGCAAGCAATATTTAAATCACGAGAAGATTCGTAAGCTACTTAGGGGGCTACCAAAAATTTGGAACCCTAAGGTGACAGCCATCATAGAAGGAAATGATCTCACAATCATGTCCATGGAGACCTTGATGGGAAAGCTAATGACTCATGAGATTGACCTCAAGGACTTTGAAGAGCCTGCTCCTAAGGCTAAGGAGATCGTACTCAAAGCTCATCGACGGAGGGCTGAACCCGAAGAGACGGATGACGACAACTCAGAAGACGATGATCAAGCTCTTATGGTCCGCAACTTCAAGAAATTCCTCCGCTTCAATCGAAGAAAGAAGGAACCACAAGAAGATGGCAAAGAAGAGCCAACCTACTACGGTTGCAAGAAGACTGGACACGTCCGAAAAGACTGTCCATTCTTGAAGAAAGGCAACCGCTATGAGAAGCCATACAAGAAGACATTCTCAAAGAAATATGCCAACACAAGCATTTGGCATGAAAGCAAAGCTAGTGACTCCGAGGAAGAAAAGGACTCTCCTCAAGATACGGCTAATGTGTGCCTAATGGCGACGTCCGACAAGGTATCAAACGAAACTCTTGACGACTTCTCTTTTGATGAACTTGGCGATGCTTTCATCGATTTACTCGATGATCACAAAAAGATCATTGGTAAATACAAACATGCCAAGGACAAAATCAAAAGTCATGAAGTCAAAATTCAAAGACTTTCTTTATTGCTTGATAACATTAGAGACACTTCACCCACGAAAGTCACAGATGAGGTATCTAAGCTTAAACTAAGCCTTTATGATGCCGAAGCACGTATTGAGCAACAAACACAAGAAATCACAACACTTAACACGATGCTTGCTGAAGAAAAGAGTAGACACAAGATTTCTATGACTAAGATATATGGTTTAAATGCTAAGGTTACTGAACTGTAGGCTGTCTCTAAGAGATTAGAGACTAAATTGGGAAAACAGGTTGTTCAACCTCAAACCCAATCACATGAGACACAACTATATCCAGGCTATCGACCAAGAAGCTAGTTAGAGGCTTGCCCGACATCACATTCAAAAAGGACACCGTATGTGCCGAATGTGAGTTGAATAAGGCAACCAAGTCATCTTTTATTCCATAAACTCTGTAAGCACTACTAGACCCTTGCAACTACTCCATATGGATTTATTTGGCCCTAGTAGAGTAGCCAGTCTTGGTGGAAAACTCTATGCCTTTGTTATTATTGATGATTTTTCAAGATTTACTTGGTTTTTCTTTCTTGCAAATAAAAGTGATGCTATTTCAGTTTTTAAAATTTTTGTTAAGAAAGTTCAAAACGAAAAAGGCTACATGATTACTCGTATCCGAAGTGATCATGAAGGCGAATTCGAAAATTCTGATTTTGAAAAGTTTTGTGATTCCAATAGTTTTAATCATGAGTTTTCTTGTCCAAGAACTCCTCAACAAAATGGTGTTGTGGAGCGGAAGAATAGGACTCTTGGCGATATGGTTAGAGTCATGTTGAACAAGTTTTCACTTCCGAAAAACTTTTGGGCTGAAGCTGTCAGTACAGCATGCCACATTTTAAATAGGGTACTTATTCGTCCTATTACGAAGAAAACACCCTATGAGCTTTGGTTTGGGAGAACCCCAAATGTTTCTTATTTTAGAGTTTTTGGATGTAGATGTTTTATTCTTAACACCAAAGACAACTTAGGCAAATTTGATGCCAAAGCTGACGATGGTATTTTCCTTGACTATGCTGCCAAGAGCAAGGGATATAGAGTTTTAACAAACGCTCTTTAATTGTGGAAGAGTCTACAAATGTGACTTTTAATGAAGATAACAGTGCTGCAGCTACTCTTGATGATGATATTGAACCATCAACGTCTACTCCAATGAATACCACAACCGAAACCAATTCTCTGGAAGGCTTGCCAAAGAAGTTCTCTTTCAAGCCATCACATCCAAAAAATTTGGTAATCGGCGAGGTCTCACGTGGAGTAACTACTAGATCATCATTAAGAGACTCTATTGCTAGCACTGCCTTTATTTCACAAATTGAGCCGAAAAATATTTTAGAAGCTTTCAATGATGAATTTTGGATTTCTGCTATGCAAGAGGAACTCAACCAATTCGAGAGGAGCTAAGTATGGGAACTCGTTCCTAGACCGGCCAATCACTCGATTATTGGTACTAAATAGGTTTTTAGAAACAAAGTAAATGAAGATGGTTCAGTCACACGCAACAAAGCTCGTCTAGTAGCCCAAGGATACAACCAAGAGGAGGGTATCGACTACGATGAGACGTATGCTCCTGTTGCTAGATTAGAATCCATTCGGATGCTTTATGCATTTGCAAATTTCAAAATTTTAAAATATTTCAAATGGATGTTAAAAGTGCTTTCTTGAATGGTTTTATTAAGGAGGAAGTTTATGTAAAACAACCTCCTGGCTTTGAAAATCACAAATTTCTCGACCACGTGTTCAAGCTAAAGAAAGCGTTATATGACCTCAAACAAGCTCCTAGAGCTTGGTATGAACGGCTAAGCAACTTCTTGCTTGAGAAAGGTTTTTCAAAAGGAAAAATTGACACTACACTTTTCATAAATCTTTCAAAGACACTATTCTTTTAGTACAAATATATGTAGATGATATTATTTTGGTTCTACTGATGAAACCCTTTGTCAAGATTTTGCCAAGTGTATGCAGACCGAGTTTGGGATGAGCATGATGGGGGAGCTCAACTACTTTCTTGGGCTGCAAGTCAAACAAATATCAAATGGAACCTTCATCTGTCAGTCGAAGTATACAAAGGACATGCTGAAGAAATTCGACATTGATAACGTCAAACCAATCAGCACTCATATGGCTACTTCAACCAAACTTGAACCAGATGATAGCGACAAACCCGTAGATCAACGTAAGTATCGAGGTATGATAGGCAGTTTACTCTATCTTACTGCTAGTCACCCTGATATAATGTTTAGTGTTTGCCTGTGTGCTAGATATCAAGCGAATCCTAAGGAATCACACATGACCGCAGTTAAGCGTATCTTTCGATACCTTAAGGGTACAGTTAAAGTGGGCCTATGGTATCCCAAGTCAACATCCTTTGACCTCATTGGTTACTCTGATGCTGACTTCGCCGGATGCAAGGTCAACCGTAAAAGTACGAGCGGCACGTGTCATTTATTAGGAAAGGCTTTAGTCTCTTGGTTTAGCAAGAAGCAGAATTCTGTCGCACTATCCACAACAGAAGCTGAATACATAGCAGCTGGGCGTTGTTGTGCACAAATTCTGTTGATGAGGCAAACCCTTGAAGACTATAATTATCTTTCATGCATATTCCAATCTTTTGTGACAATACTAGTACAATAAATCTTACTAAGAACCCCATTTTCACTCACGCACGAAGCACATTGAGATACGACACCACTTTTTGCGTGATCATCAGCAAAATGGCACGATTAACTTAGAATTTATTGACACTGATCATCAGTTAGCAGACTTCTTCACCAAACCATTATCCGAAGAGCGCTTCAATTTTCTTGTCGTGAACTTGGAATTTTAGATGAAGCTGTTATAAATTAAAATAAACCTGTATAAATATCGAATATATTGTGATTCTCTTATGATGAACTTGCTATGGGTACAAGCCGAAAGGGTCCTTCTGACAACAAGGCGTAAAAGCCTAAG
>JANAVB010033817.1:13329910-13407474 GCA_029216955.1 Iris pallida | reverse complement strand
AGAAAGGTTTTTCAAAAGGAAAAATTGACACTACACTTTTCATAAAATCTTTCAAAGACACTATTCTTTTAGTACAAATATATGTAGATGATATTATTTTTGGTTCTACTGATGAAACCCTTTGTCAAGATTTTGCCAAGTGTATGCAGACCGAGTTTGGGATGAGCATGATGGGGAGCTCAACTACTTTCTTGGGCTGCAAGTCAAACAAATATCAAATGGAACCTTCATCTGTCAGTCGAAGTATACAAAGGACATGCTGAAGAAATTCGACATTGATAACGTCAAACCAATCAGCATCATATGGCTACTTCAACCAAACTTGAACCAGATGATAGCGACAAACCCGTAGATCAACGTAAGTTCGAGGTATGATAGGCAGTTTACTCTATCTTACTGCTAGTCACCCTGATATAATGTTTAGTGTTTGCCTGTGTGCTAGATATCAAGCGAATCCTAAGGAATCACACATGACCGCAGTTAAGCGTATCTTCGATACCTTAAGGGTACAGTTAAAGTGGGCCTATGGTATCCCAAGTCAACATCCTTTGACCTCATTGGTTACTCTGATGCTGACTTCGCCGGATGCAAGGTCAACCGTAAAAGTACGAGCGGCACGTGTCATTTATTAGGAAAGGCTTTAGTCTCTGGTTTAGCAAGAAGCAGAATTCTGTCGCACTATCCACAACAGAAGCTGAATACATAGCAGGGGCGTTGTTGTGCACAAATTCTGTTGATGAGGCAACCCTTGAAGACTATAATTTATCTTCATGCATATTCCAATCTTTGTGACAATACTAGTACAATAAATCTACTAAGAACCCCATTTATCACTCACGCACGAAGCACATTGAGATACGACACCACTTTTTGCGTGATCATCAGCAAAATGGCACGATTAACTTAGAATTTATTGACACTGATCATCAGTTAGCAGACTTCTTCACCAAACCATTATCCGAAGAGCGCTTCAATTTCTTTGTCGTGAACTTGGAATTTTAGATGAAGCTGTTATAAATTAAAATAAACCTGTAAATATCGAATATATTGTGATTCTCTTATGATGAACTTGCTATGGGTACAAGCCGAAAGGGTCCTTCTGACAACAAGGCGTAAAAGCCTAAGCGACACGTGCACTAGTCCTCAGGACTACGCTAGCTGGGATCCGGCCCCTGCAGCTAACCCATGGCAGCTTCAAAATATTGAATTATGATATAATTCCTTGTTTATTATACGGTTCATTTTTATCTATCACATGCTGAAATACTAATTTTTCATCCTTCATTTACTGCTTTGAACTCACATCTGCTATCCATCTATTTACTTATTGGATCCTTTTTGTACTTAAACTCTTGTAGTATATTGGTTTTTATCTTCACTTAACCATTTTTGACTCAACTCAGCCTGATTCCTGTTCGGTCCCCAGGAACCGGAATTCGGGCCGAACTCTGTCCCTACCAGAGTTCGGGCCGAATTCGGCCTGCCTGTTCCAGAACCGGGAACAGGCTCAGCCGTTGATCCAATTGTTGATCCAATGGTCATAAATTGATCCGACCAAGAGAAACCCTCCCTTTATTTCGGTTTCTCTTCCCACCTTCCTTCTTACCACATTTCTACTTCTCAAACTCAAAACCCTAACCCTAGTTTCTCCTTTCTTGTGCTCCATTCTTCCCAAACTCAAGGAGGAGGCTTGATTTTCAATTCTCTTTCATAATCCTTCAATATCTTGAGGTATAACTCCTTTCTTTTCTATATCTCAAATTTCTTTATATCTATCTATTGTGTTATGGCTCTACGATTGCTTAACCGTGGGAAGAGACTTCGGACCGAGGGCGCTTCCTCGTCGAATGCTCCTCCTCCCGTTGAGCCGCCCGTTGCACCACCCGTTGCACCGGCAATTGAACAACAAATCCATCCGTTGTTCAATCCTCCACGTCTACGTGATCCAAACACTTTCGACGACCGAATTTTTATATCACTAGACGCATCCAATGAATGGTTTAGTGATTTTCGGACACGTCCGATGTTTGCGGGACACCCCATAAACTTTACAATTTTCTCTCATATGATGCACTCTTTAATGACCTTTGCCTTGACGAACTTGTTACCTCAAATTCGGTCATATATCGTAGTGCTATACAAATGTTTTATTGCAATTTGACTCATGATGATACTCGCATCTATTCACGTGTTGCGGGTATTGATATCTCATTTGATGATTTTGAATTAGCTGAATATCTTGAACTCCAAGAGCCAAATTCTTGGGAAAAGCTTGTTGAAGCTAGATCCTTTATCTTTCCCGAAGGGATTTCACTAGAGAGCTTCAAGGACGACCTGTGTAGCCCTAACACACGTCCTAAGCTCTTGGCAAAATTCCTCAATCCTTACTTCTATGAGCTTCATCGGATCATTTTCAACACAATTCTACCCAAAGCGGGCTCTACCGATGAAGTTACTTATTTTGAAATATCAGCCTTATACCATCTCCACTTCTATGTTCCCTTCAATCTTCCACGCACAATGATGGATTGGATGATCAACTGTAGGAAGAAGCCAAGATCCTTGGTTTATGCTTTATATCTTCCTATGATCTTTCGTGCATTCCATGTACCGCTTGATGAGTGTCCATTTACCTGCCCCTGCCTTTCTCTCCAAGGCAATGAGGCTTCATGCGGCTGGCGTTGTGGCACCGGTCGTGTCTGAGCATTCTGAGGATGAGCCAGATGCCCCTCATCTCGGACATGATCCTCCTCCCTCCTGCCACTCTCGAGTCTATTCAGACCATGCTCCGAGATCGTTTTGCTTTGGAGGACGATCGTTGGACTCAGCTGGATTATCGGACCACATTGCAGATGATTGCTATCAGCAACTCGCTGCATGACATCCGGTATTCCATGTCTCGCCATCCTACCATGCCCACTCCTATGGAGCGAGATCCCGATCGTGAGGGTTTTCGTATTGATGACCCTTGGGTTCGTCGCTACATGGATCCGGATGCGGCTTTTGTGGACCCACGTCGCTCCTTTACTGATCCTTCGGACGACGCCGGGCCCTCTCGTGCTCATTGATGGTTTTGGACTGCTACTTGAGGCTGTTACTGGAGATCTTAGATTATGTTTTCTACATTCTGCTTTAGTTACTTTTATATACTTGGTTTCTAGTAGACTTATTATGCATTATGCTTTTGAGACATTGGTAGATCTATTATCAGTTTCTATGACTCCTGGTCATTATCTTATTTTATATGCAGTTTCTTCTCCTTTACGTGTGTTTTGCCAATTCTCATTTATCTATCTCATATTGCTAAATGCCAAAAGGGGGGAGTTATGTGTATATTCTGTTTTGTTTGGTTTATATATGCTTTTGAAAGAATATTATTAACAGGACAACAAAGATTCACAGCATTGTTCATGGGGGAGCTACTCTTAAGCTCAGCACTGATTATGGGGGAGCTATGTCGTTACATGTGTCCAGGTATGGATATTGAATATACAATTATTATTTTGTTAATTATCAATATGGGGGAGATTGTTGACACAAAGTCACAGTCAACCAAATATTGATAACATCGACTAAATAATAGTTGTGATAATTCAATACGACACACGACGTCTATATTCTGCTCAAGCCAGACGACAGCTCAGTTGTGCAAATACAAGTCATTTTTTGCGTCTGTACTTTTATATTTATTGAGTCTAGAATGATTGTAAGCTGAGTTATGTTGGGCTCTTGAGACTCAACCCACAACCCATCCAAAATCCATAAAGCTCCACATCCAAATTTAGCCCATTGGACCCTTGGACTAGTTCTGGTGCTCTGGAGACAGAGTTCGGGCCGAACTCTGCCTCCACACAGAGTTCGGGCCGAACTCTGTCCCCTAAAAATCAGCACCCTAATTTTTAGGGTTGTCTGGTTGCTAGTTGTCCAACGGCCAATTTTTTGAAAATTTCTACCAGAATTCTGGCCGAATTCTGTCTGTTAAAAACCTATAAATAGGCCAAGAATTCTCTCATTTTTATTCATCCAATCTTCTCTTCTCTTCTCTCTTAAGCTCAATATAAGCCATACCCTTCTCATCTACTAGCCACAAGTTTCCTAAGTCTCGAGTGCTCAGCATCTCTCAGTTAGGAGTCTTGTGCAAGAGTTCAAGAAGTAGCTTGAAAAATTCCAAGCATCGCCACTGCGATCCTTTGTAAGTTGACGTGCTCTTCTGAAGTAAAGGCACGGGTTGTAACTACTATTTCACAAATAGTAGATTTAATCCTGAGCTAGAGTTCTCAGGCCTGGACTAGTCCTCTACGAGAGAAACCAGGTTAAAATCGGCTGTGTTTGCGTATGCTCTCTTACTCCTTATCTATTTTTCGCATTTACTCTGATTAATTTTAGATCGTGAAAGAGTTAATTTTTAATTGGTTATTATTGCTATAACTCTATTCACCCCCCTCTAGAGTTGCCATCTGTTCTTCATAGGACACTAGTGGTGTGACATGACTTTCTGACTGGATACCTAGTCAAATGATGACTTTAACATAGGAGGCCAATGTGGGGTGACACAACACCTAAACCAACTTTCTAGGGCCTTTTTACTATGGTATGGTGAGATCCAATACTAAAATATCCCAAAATCACACAATACATTGCAAGTCGTAATTATTCAATAAATAAATCAGTATGTACACTGTGTTCCAACAATTATTAAGATAGGCAAAAAGCTCAAATATACATAAAATAAAGTACCAAAATGATCCTTGTTAATTATAGAAATTTATACTAATTTTTCTGGAATTTAAAAACCCTCATAGGTATTTATTAAAAATCAGTAAACATAAGTACCCTGAAAATGAGTCATGTTTTCCTATTTTTATAAAATACCAAAAGTACTAATTAAATCCTGAAAAATTATATTAATTAGCTAAATTAACATAATATTTAAATACAATTTTTTCCATATTTTTACAGCACTTAGATTATATATAAAAATTCAAATACAGCAAGTTACAATTTCTGGAAAATAAATAAATAATTATTTAATATTTTATCCATGTATACGAAATTGAACCGGAGTCCAGATACGGGACCCAAAGCCATGAATCAAGTCCGATATGACTTGTACAGGCCTTGAATGTATTTAGGCTCATTTAAGTCCACAGAACCCACGCTAGGTCTGGACTCAAATGGCCGTAATAAATCAGAATAATAAAAAAGTATAGACAAATGAATATTTAAAGTATTTTAATAATATATATGTTAATGTAGTGAAATATACAGTCATAAAATTAAATAATAAATAACTTTATAAATTATACATAATAACGTATAGCAAAAAAATTATATTACATGGAAGTATATACATATAATATGTATATAAAAATGCATATATATATATCCACATCTATATATATATATATCTATATATATAGATATATATATATAGATATATATATCTATATATATCTATATATATATATATATCTCTATACCTAAAGATGTATACATATATATAATATATTATATATATATAGAATTAGATATATATTAGATATATATATATATATATAGATATATATATATATATATATATATAATATATATATACTGTATATGTATATATTTTTATATATATTCTTGTGTATAATATATAATATATATATATATATATATTATATATATATATATATATATATATATATAATATAATATATATACACAAGGAAATATATATAAAAATATATACATATACAGTATATATACATTTAAACAGTATATATAAAATATACTTAACAGTATAATATATAAAATATATATAATATATATATATATATATATATAATATATATATATATTATATATAGCCCAAAACCCATTTGGCTCGAACCCAAACCATTTTAAACAGTAACCCAATAACATAACCCGTACTGTGCGGGTTTAAAACCCAAACAACAACCCAAACCAGTTAACCCATTAAATACTCGTGTCCAGACAGTTAGGGACACGAGCGTTCGAATTAGACACGAGTCCTGTGTCCGTGGCTAGCACGACACGAATTCGCCTTGTCCATGCTCACCACTGGGCTCCTCGACACTGGGCGACCCCATACACGTGTACACGAGACACGACACGACCCACAGGAAGAATGACACGTACGTGTCCGAAGAATGGGGGTTGTCGGGGCTGCTGCACGGCGGAGGAGGCGTCGGGGCGACCGAAGAAAAGTAGGGACGCATTCGTCTCGTCGAGACGAACGATTGGTGATGGTCGGAGGTGATGGCGATGGCTGGGACGGCGGAGCTTTTAGATCTAGGTTCCGACGAACTCGTCGGAGAAGAACGGGCTAGGGTAGTGGCTAGGACGGTCGGGGTGGTGAATGGGGTTAGGGTTTTGACTGGCGGCCTATTTATAGGGCTGGGTCGGGATTTAGATTAGGGTTTTCGGCCATTAATTTAGGAATTAGGGTTAGGGTTTTGGCCGTCGGTCGGGGGATTAGTCGGAGACGAAGGCGGTGGTCACGCAGTTTTTCTGGAACCCCCCCCCCCCCCCTTCATTCGATATTACACTAATTACCCACCGCCTTACTATGTGCAAAATTTAATTTGCACAACCCCCCTCCCCCGCACAGCTCTGTGCAAAAATAAATTTGCACAAAAGATTTGAATATTATAAACTGCATTAAAACATTTGAAATAATTGCAAAAGGCTATTAAAACAATTTAATAAATTGCAAAATTATATTTTAGGCTTTAAAAACCATTTAAAAATTATTTAAAAAATATTTAAAAATTCTAGAAAATTCCTAATAACTATAATAATTTATTTTAAGGATAAAAATGCTATTTGAAATTAAAAATTCTTATTTAAAAATAATTAAAATATTTAGGGGCTTACAGTACTCATGCTATCACAATGCACATCAACTACATATTGCTTCACCTTCAAGTCATTAATCAAACCACGAAGCCATAGGCCTTCTTTCACTTGCCTTTGTCACTGCCATATACTCTGCTTCCGTAATCGATAGGGTAACCGTAGCCTGCAACATAGACCTCCAACTGAATGGTGTACCATGTAAAACAATCACGTATCCAGTAGTTGACCTGCGCCTATCCAGATCACCAGCATAGTCCGAATTCATATATCCACTGACCTGACTAAAGTTTCCACCTAAGTGTAATCCCACATCAATGGTGTCCTTCAAGTACCTGAATATCCACTTCACAGCCTCGTAGTACTTCTTTTCAGGATTAGCCATAAAGCGACTAATCACACTTACAGCTTGTGTAATGTCTGGTCGAGTGCATATCATAGTATACATTAAACTACCAACTGCATTGGCATAAGGAACTCGAGCCATGTACTCCTTCTCCTCATCTGAGACGGGAATAACTTGGCTGAGAGCCTAAAGTGGCCTGTCAAGAAAGTAGAAACAGACTTTGCATCCTCCATACCAAAATGAGCAATGATCTTCTCAATGTATTTCATATTGGGACCGAACCATAGGGGATGTGTGGGTGTATGCATGTGTGTAAAATTGGTGGGTGTATGCATCATATTTCATATATATTGTATATACATTGTGTTAGGCAAACTCAGGTAGCTCTTGTGGTTAGCGAGAAGAGTTATAATTTTTTGGCTATGCGAACGGACTTTGGGACCGAACCGTGGGGGATGTATGGGTGTATGTGTGTGAAAATTGGAACAATAAGCCCAAATGACATGTAACGCAGCGTGCACAAAGTCTCGTGCATTAAGCCGGACATCGCAAAAAAAAAGTAGTGTTAGAATCTCATGTTGTATCCAGTTAATTAGGGATGAAACTACAGTATAACTTGAGAACTGAGAGGCATAACCTTCTCCTAAATATGTAAATTTTGAGTTTATAGTATAATTTTTCAAAATCTTGAAATACACAATACACCGGTCTTTTCTAAACTTTTGGTACGAAAAAATTATACATAAGTTCTTGATTTCTTTATCATTTACTAATCACGTGAACCTGCGTTGTATGTTTAAAAAAAAAAAACTACTCTAAAATTGTTGAAAAGTATCTTAAATTGTGTTTTTAATATTGTAATTTTTTATAGATATAATTTGAATATTTTTAATTCAAATTTGATATAAATATTTTATATTTTAATTAAAATTTGTTATAAATATACGTGCTATATACATCATGTAGTTATGTTATTAGTTAAGACTAGAAGTCGTACAAATGCGTTTCACGGGTTTTATCTGTTTTTTCTTCTCAATTTTTGCACGTATGCTTGCACGACAAATAAATTTGACAATAAATTTTTGACATGGAGAATATTATTGTAGTAGTAAGTGTGTGGTAAATAATTATGGTAGAGGAAATGTGTGTTAATTTATATGTTTATTTTTACTTAATTTAAATACATTTTAATATATATAATATTAGATAATAATATTTTTAGAATATTAAAGTTCTTCGGTGAAGTCCATAACTTTGATGGTGTCTCTTGACTCATGTTCATGCTTCTTTATAATTAATAACAAAAATAATATTTATTGAAAATTTGAATTTACAAGTACCGTGCTTAAACAAATCATATGTTCACAAAAATTAAAAGAAATGCATAAACAAATCCTTGCAAGTAGAAAACAACCAATAATAATTAAGGGGTAAAGAAACATTCAAGTAGAAAACATCAAATCCCTATATTCCCGACACAATGTACAATTCCAATAAAATGGTTGAGTGCACACAATCATGCTATGTGATGTGAATCATAAAATGGGGTGTCACCTATATACCTATAGCTAAGCTAAGCTTAGCTAAGGATACCCCTAAATAATACTGGCAGCCAGCTAGCCAGCTACCATCTGCATTTATTATACGTATGCCCCCACCCACTTGCACAACTGATGGGGGCCGAGAGAATACGTACTGTGCCAGCCATGACCGTCATCATCACTGCAGCTCCTGTACGAAAAGTGAGACCTTCACAGCTGTAGAATTTTCTTAAGCGGCTGTTTGGTTCGCCGTTCGCGGAAGACTGAAGATTTTTCTTTCTTTTTTTCTTTTTTTTTTTTAAGTAGAGTGTTTACGTGCAGATTCTATAGGTGAGTCATGTCATGCGTATGCGTATTTTATAAGTTATTTCGTTCGAATGGCTGTTAAAAGTGAATTAGAAAGTTAATTTTTTTTTAGTTATTTTATTTGAATGGTTATTTAAAAGGGTAGTTGAGAAATAATATGATTTTCACTTTTCAGGGCCGGCCAGGAACATTTTAATGTCCAGGACGAAATCAGAAATGATGCCCTTCGTTCAAAAGATACATTAAAAAATATTATATGAAAATATGTTTAAGAATACACATAAAGAAACTATCAGATGATTGCATGACTATATAATTTTATTTAAGCCTAAACGACTATGATTACTAATATTTAACAATTTTTTAGTTGCAAAGATTGATATAAAAGATGCCGGCATCTTGAGTTTGCTTATACTGAAAATGAGATTATTATTTACCAAAGGAAGTATATGCATTGGAATTTGTTGCACAAAACTGAAAAAATTGAGTGTTGAACTATAGAATTGACTCCAATCAAGGATTTAGCAGAAGTTTGTATTTTGGTAAAAAAAAAAAAAACCTATTGGAGTTCTAAAATAATATAGTAGCAATTACATCTACATTTAATCTAATTTATTACTCATGAAAGATATAGCTACTCCACTAGACGTGCAAACTGCAAAGTATATACATTATCAGAGATCACAATAACCATAATTTCAGTTTTCATTAATAAGTCTAACTAGACGGAAAAAAAAATCTCGTCTGGAATTAATATGGCGTGAAAGCATAAACAACAACAACAACAACAACAATAGAATCAGATTGTCAGCTTGGCACAAACTAAAGGTCTTCTAAAAAAACTCAGTTTCCTCGTGCTTGCCATATTTTTAACATATTTATAAACAATCTTTAAATAAAATTGTAGAGGATAAAAAATTTACGTGTAAACATAGAGAGAATTAGAATTCAAAATACCTATATCTCATCATTTCGCCCTCTTCGAATCAAGGCTCAAGTAGAGGCCAAGAGAGTTCCGCTTCACGTAGTCTGACATCGTCTAGTTCCTGTGAAGGAGTCTAGGAGAAGAAATTGAATAAAATTAGGGATTTGTGGTTCAATTATAAACAAAAGAAATAAGGAAGAAAAAAAAATAAAATGAATAATTTTATAAAAATATACTGTTGACCATCTGGAATTGGAAGTGACAAGAAAAACTTTTTTTTTTCCTGGAATCGGAAGAGATTACGGCTGACGTTCCAATCCCTAATTTTTGCTTTTTTATGTTTCATGTCATATTTTTTTTTTCTTTTCTGTTTTTTCTTCTTTGGGCTATTTTTGGGGCCGACCATTTGTTTTTCCTTTTTTGGACTTTGTTTTTCTTTTCTGGTTTTTCTTCTTTGGCCTTTGGGTTCTTGGACTTTGGTAGAAAGAAAAAAAAATTAGAGTTACAATCAATACAAGAAACAAATTTTTTTGGGGCCCCTTATCCCTTGAGGCCCCGTTTGCCCCTCCCTCCGGGCCGCCCTTGTCACTTTTGAATATAGTAAAGTTACCCCCAAACCACTATTATTCATTATTATTATTATTATTATGTATGGATTAAAAATTAAACAATTATTATTACTACTATTATTACAATTATTATTATTATTATCGGTTGTTATTATTATTATTATTATTATTATTATTATAAGCAAATCAATTTTTTTTTCAGAATCAAATGAAGAGTTCTGGCCGAACACTTCGACCAATTTTTGTCGGAAGCGAAAAGTATGAATTGTACACTTTTGTAGCTACTATTCATAGGAGTTTCGATTTTTTTTAAAGAGTACAACCAAACAATCGAAGTTGAGAAAAAAATCCAGAACTAGCTGTGAACAGTGCAAAATTGCATTTCCAAGGACCGAACTTTCGTGAACCAACACACCCTAAGGTATTGTTTGGGAAGAGAGGAAAATGGAGGGAAGAAAAATGTTGAGGAAAAAATGAAAGAAAAAAATAAAATGAGTGGTGTTGGGAAGGGGGAGAGAAAATGAGGGAGAAAAATTTGAGAGAAAAATTCATATGGCCCCAGTCAAAAAAATCTCTCCCAAAAGTGGAAGGAAAATGGAGAGAGATGAGAGGATTGTGAAAGAAATTACCCAACTACCCATCAATAAAGTAAGTATTAATTATGATTTGAAAAAATCAATGACTAAATGGTAATTATATCTTTCTCCATAAACAAACAAAATATTATTTTTAAAAAATTTCTTCCCCTATTTTTTGGTTATCCAAACAAGTGAAGGAAAAATTAGTTTTACCTTTATTTTACTCTCCTCCATTTATTTTTCCCTCAAATTTTCTTTCCCCTCCTCAAAAAAGTTTCCAAACACACTGTAAGGGTCTGCTTGGATTGTGGGTGGGGTGGGGGGGGGGGGGGGGGGGGGGGGGGGGGGGGGTGATAAGCGGAGTTAAGTGGGGTTAAATGAGGGGAGTTAAGTGAGGGAGAGTAAAGTCAATACATATAAGCTTGTTTGGATTGGAGGAAAAGTTAAGTGGGGGTGTTTAATAACTATTGTTGGATTGGAGGTTTTAAGTGTGAAAATGATTAATAAAAATATAATAGTTAGCAAAATAACCATATTATATATGTCATAAAATTAAATTTGATTGAAATTTTAATTAAACCTTGTCAAAATATCTTCACAAATTATGTAGGTACGGAACAATATGTTGAAAAAAATTGGAGAAAAAATTATAATATTTTATAGAACAAATAAGAAATATTTATGACTTTTTAAATAAAATCCCTCAATCTCCCCCATTAACCCTCCGATTTTGGGGGTTAAAAAAAGAACAAAAAAAAGGTGAAATAAACCTCCACTTACTCTCTATAACCTTCCCTCCTAAACTCCTACCCTCAAACCAAGTATGGTTTTATTTCCACCTCACTTAACTCTCTTAACCCTCAATCCAAGTGAACCTTAAGAGAAAGTCTAGATGAACCGAGGGAAATGACCACAGTTGTCAAACCGATGCCACGTATCAGCCCTCCATTGAACCGGAACGTGGAATCCACAAAATTAGCACTCCTCTTGCTCGTTTCAGTTTTACAGTCTCGACCAATGGGAGGCCGACACATGACGTTAGTTGACGTGTCGGTTCTCCCGCGGTCCGTAAGGAATTGCTCTTTTCTTAAAAGAAAATACCTAATGAATAGAAGGCAATCGAAAGTCAGATCCAGACTGACGTGCAGGGTCGGTCCTGAGTTCATGGAGGCTCTAGACAAACTTTCAAAATGGGGCCCTATATAATATAAATAAAATTAAAAACTGAAAGAAAAGTAAATTGAAAAACTATTACTACCAAAAATTGAACCTAGGACCTCCAGTGTGCAAGTATAACATAATAACCACTACCACAATTCTTCTATGTTAGAAGATGATCACGTTAGATATTAGTTATATTTTCGTTACAAGATTTTATATATATATATATGTGTGTGTGTGTGTGTGTGTGTTTTTGTGTGTGTGTGTTAGCATGCGCTTAAATTAATTTTTTTGGGCCCTCATATTTCATGGGATCCTAGGAAGTCGTCCTGGCCGTCCTGGGCCAAGGCCGGCCCTACGTGATTCCCCTAGTGGTTTCAGCGCTTCTTCTAGCATCCGGTTAAAAAAATAGCTTAATTTGTTGGTGTTGTACTTACTCAATTTCTTAAAAGTAGAAACTTTGAAGAATTTTTTTTGAAAGATGGAAAAGAGAGAGTGAATAAATAGGCTTTTAGGCCTCTACTCAAGCTCCAAACCTCCTCAATAACCTCTTGTTTGTACTCATTTATATTGTATGGGCCAAGAAAATATAAATAGGCTTTAGGCCTACATCATAAACAAGCATGTCTACATAGGATCTCAGGGCCTATTAAGAGAGAGCGGCCTGGGACAGGTCATCGTGCTAGATCACTCTTCACATTGGATCATATTGGATCATAAGATCATCCCAAGAATGATGATCATGATGAGCAATCACTGTCATAGAGGTGTCCATGGAACATGACATCCCCACAAACGTAAGTTTTCAGGTGGGGGGCATCATGAAAAATATGTTAACACTTACTTGGTAGTGGAATAAGAATTCAAAGGATATAAATAGACGCAAGCTCATGAAGGAACGATCTCTCAATCATTCAAATAATATATCTTTTATCATATAGTTTTTTTTATCTCCACTTTTAAATAAAAATAGAAACAAAATTCGTGTCTAAGTTCGTTCTTGACGAAGATAGTAGCTGCAAATTGAGCATAAGTGGCTTGTGCGATGGATGACACAATATTTTCCGTTCATTATAGTTGTATCTCATAGGCGTGTTGGAGGTCTAGTCAGTCTGGAGGTTATGCGACAACAGGGACCGAACTCGGACCAAGTTCAGTTAGGTACAGAGTTTTGTCCGTGTCACGTCCCATTACCGAATACAGAGAACGGAGGTATGACACGGCTAGCTATGCACTACAGAGTACACTAGCACCCTGCAGTTTAGTCACGGATGTCACTAGACCCGCATGCTACAATCAAGTCTCATATTGTCTCGTAGAACATCTCTCTCTCAACCAGTCAATCAAGAAACAAGTAAAGAGCATATAAAATAAAGCAATAAGGCGTCCCCTACACTCTATCAAGATGATCATGAAGCTACATATACAAAATAAAGAGCTAGTATAGTACCAAATATACATGATTATAGTCAGCTGCAGTCTAAATAAGTACAATTATGTGAAAGAAAATATCTAGATATCAGGCTAAACAGGTGCATGTGACTAAACGTCCAAAAGATACAAAATACTATAAGAGTGGTGAAGGAAAAAAAAATCCAATCATGTCCCTCGGTGGCCATCCGTCTGGTGCACACCATCGTCAGGTAGGGCTAGACCCTCGGACTCTAGCTCTAGATTTGGCCAAACAATTACAGAGCTTCCTAACCATTGACTTCTTATTTGGATTTTAACTTAAGCATCAACAAACCAGATACAAGCTAATAGCATCTCCAATGCAAAAGTCTTAAATTTTCTATATGGCAGTCTTAATTAAACAATGTCTCATGTGTCGTATCATATGTGGCAAATAAATTTCACATTTGGCATCCTAGAACAAACGTCATCTACAATACAAATGTCTTGTTTACGTTTTTTTTCTTCACACGTGACAATTAAAGTTAATCACATCCAATATGTTTTTGCATTTTAAATTAGAATATTTAAATATAAAATTGGCTATGAAGTCGAATGTATATAGGGGTGAGCATTCGGTTTATTCGGTTCAAACCGAACCGAATAACCGAAAACCGAATTGGACCGAAAACCGAATAAGTAAAACCGAAACCGAACCGAATTGATCCATAACCGAATCAAACCGAACCGAATTAAATCGGTTCGGTTTTCGGTTTATTCGGTTTATTCAATTTTTCGGTTTATTTGCAATTTTTTTTGTTAATATATATAGTAACTAAATATACCTAAATTTATTTACTATATACCTATAGTATATACATATGTATATTCGGTATATACCTATATATATTAATACATGTGTGTGTATATATAGTATATACATATATATATAGTAACTAATTTTTCTTATTCGGTTTTCGGTTTTAGACCGAAACCGAAATCCAAAACCGAAACCGAAACCGAATAAGAAAATTTAGTATTTTCAAAACCGAAACCGAACCGAATCTCTTATTCGGTTCGGTTCGGTTCGATTTTCGGTCCAAAACCGAATAATGCTCACCCCTAAATGTATATATAGTAATAGACATTGTTTCACATTGTCTTCTGCATAGTCGGTTTCAGGGGGAGGCGGGCTAGGCAGCCGTCTAGGACCTCCTCTTCCAAGGGGACCTACATTTATTTTTATTTGTTTTTGAAGCACCAGTTTTTCTAACCCAGGGCCAAAAAAACTGTGGGCCTAAGAAAGCCCATGGTTGCCTAGAAAAGAATCAAATAAAACATAGAAAAGAAATGAAATATCACCCCTATTTCTAAGCGGTCTCTTCTTTCCTCTCTCTCTCTCTCTCTCTCCAACGGAAAATCTCTCACGGAAAAAAAAATTAAACGGTCTCTCCCTCCTCAACAGACGTGCCCATGCATGATTTTTTTTCCTCCTTGCTAGTTTCTAACGTCTTTTTTCTCTTGTAAAACTTCCTCTTAGTTTATATAAATTAAGTTATTTGCTAAGTTGATATCATCTCTCTCTCTCTCTCTCTCTCTCTCTAAATCTCTAAATTTATCTCTCTCTAGATTTTTTGCTTCATTCGACAGATTTATTGAATCTTGGTGATAGTTTATGTGTATTCAATGACTATTTAGATTATAGTTTTGATTTATTTGATTTGCTGAATTTTGGATTTTTTTCCCTTAAATTATATAGAGGGTTGAAGGTCTCTTTTTGAACTTGTGCAGGACCTCCAAAATGCTGGAGCCGACCCTAGTTTTCTGAAATCATGACTAGTAAAAAAAAGGTAAATAAGACTTTTGTATTGAAAAATAATTTTTTGAAACACTTGTTTCCTAACAAAGCTCCGGGGCCATATGGGTTTAACTCTGAGTTCCACAAGAAATACTAGGGCAACTGAAGTATCAAATACACCAGATGGTGGAAGACTTCTTCAAAACAGGCCGGCTTCTAAAAGAACTAAATCATACGTTCCTGACATTGGTACCAAAGAAGGAGGGGGCAACTGTCTTGGGGGACTTTCGACCGATAGTTTGCTGCAACTTCATATATAAGGTAATTAATTATCTGATGTGTTATCGAATGCAGAGAATTATGCAGGGGCTTATCTCAGTTAATCAGACCACCTTTATAAAAAGGTAGATCTATTGCAGAAAATTGTCTACTTGCCCACGAGCTAGTGCGAGAGTTCAAAAAAGTAGGTGGCAGGAAAGGGTGCATTAAACTAGATATATGAAAAGCCTACTACATGGTGAATAGAGACTTTGTGTGCAAAGTTCTACTTAGAATGGGGTTTGCCAGTTGGTGGATCGTAAAACTCAGAGAATGCATAACTACCCCGACTTTCTCGATCCTCATCAAGGGTTAACCACAGAGATATCTGAGAGTATTCGGAGACTGTGGCAGGGAGACCCCCTATCCCCCTATTTGTTTATCATTGTTATAGAGTACTACACTTGTATGATGGATCTTGCCGTCATTTAGAAAATAATCATCCCACTGTATCATCGTGTCTCACATAGCATCTCTCACCCCATATACGCCGATGACTTATTGGTATTAATAGAACCTACTGAGAGGAGCATTGACGCTCTGAACAAAATCTTGGAGGACTTCATGACTAACGGGACTCCAACCGAACAAAGAGAAGAGAAGAGTCGAATCTACTTTAACAGAGACAAAAAGAGAACTGGTCGAATATGCTTCGCATTGATGTGCATCAGCTTCCAGTTAGGTACCTTGGGTTACCACTCTCGATCAAATACGCGAAGGACGCTGATAGCCAGGGTCTGATACAGTATGTGCACGCCAGGTTAGAAGGATGACAATCGCAGTTACTGACAATCGCAGTTACTGTCATTTGGTGGAAGGATGACAATCGCAATTTTGCTAAACAGGTGTACTAATGCAAACTTGTTGGGAGTAAGGAAGTGCTTAATGTACTAATACAAATGGGAAGTGGAATGTTGCAGCTAGACGGGTCGAACAGTGGTATGCGGAGGAGACTACATCCATTCAGTTAGACATGGATATAGAGGTCGATCACTGGGAATGGGAAGGTTCAAACAACATAGAGTTCTCCAACATGGTTGTATACGAACAGGAATGCCCTCGGAAGCCGCGGGTCGCATGGGCAAAAATAGTACGGACAAAGGGAGCTGCTGCAAAATTGAAGTTGTGCACCTATAAAGCAATATGAAATAGACTGCTAACAAGAGAAAGACTGGCAAGTTTTGGCATACAGGTTCTTAGTACATAATGTGTCCTGTGTGGGAGGGGGACTGAATCACTCGATCACCTGTTCTTCCAATATCCTTTATCCGGACTCATTTGGCATCACTATAGAATCCAACTTCGCATTTTCTATAGAGTCTGTGGTGTATTTTAATCCATTTTTGATGAGGTATCTGCACTGAAAAACCAAGGACAAGAGACATACAGAAGAGGCATGATCAGACTTTTCTCTGCAACATGACATGTCTGGAGAGAAAGAAATAGAAGAATCTTTGAAAGGGCGGTGACAACAATATCTGGTATTATTAACAATATCGATAGTGATATTATACGTACTGGGTGTAGATGAATAGAATAGTGCGAGTGCTCCGATGAGATTATATATATATTGAAGCAATGGATAATTGTGGCAAACTCGTCTCCACTGGGGCTCGAACTCCGAACACTTTGGACGAGTTTGCCACAATTACCCATTGCTTCAATATATATATATATATATATATATATATATATATATATATATATATATATATATATATGTTGGGTTGTATCTTGTTTTCGGTTTAGCGGTAAAATGGGGGTGACAATGGAGTTGGTAATTTAGTCCCACATCGGTTAGGAGGTGGGATCATGTGGTATAGATAATTGGGATTGGTTCAGACCTTACATGAGAATTCTCTTTTAAGACATATGGGCTCAATTCAATATCGCACCTCATGGACCAACTCCGGTTCGGGTCACACCGCGTTCCCAACAAGTGATATCAGAGGCCATGGTTACATGGCTGATTTGGGTGGCTCTAATTGGTTTGAAACAGATGGTGCTGAACGTTCATGTGTATAATCAGATTATACGGGCTCTTCTCAAGGTGGAGTAGGAGCATCAACTACACGAATTGGCTTCAAAGATGGTTTGACGAGTCCAAGGTGGAGCAAGACGCTGTGGTTGGCACACAATGGTGGTATGGATAAACGTGTCAGGTTTTGTTCTGTGGTCGAACGGATTGAGATGACAATATGTTGGATCTCCTGGGTGCTCGGCTGGCAGGAACGAATAAGAAGGTAGCAAGAAGTGCTAAGGTTGTTCGGCTGACGGAAACGAACAAAAAGGCAGCAGGGGTGCTAAGGTTATTTGGCTAGTGGGAACGAACAAATGTAGCAAGATACTAAGGTTATTCGGCTAGCGAAAATGGGCTAAGGTAGAAATTGTTGGATTGTATTTCGGTTTCAGTTGAGCGCTCAAATGGGGCTGACAATGGAGTTGGTAATCTCCATGGGCTAACTCCGATTCGGATCACACCGCCTTCTCAACAATATATATATATATATATATATATATATATATATATATATATATATATATATATATATATATGTGTGTGTGTGTGTACAGAAATGTTCCAAAATCATCATGGTGGTGTGGTTTCATATTATGGAACCATCGTATGTTTCATCACTTGATTTGAATTGAAATGATGAGATTAAAGGCCCCACCACATTTTAATCTCGTCCACCCAATGCAAGTTCAAGTCATATAACATAGAGTGGTTCCATAATGTGAAACTACCGGGTGGTTTTAGATTACTCATATATATATATATATATATATATATATATATATATATATATATATATATATATATATATATATATATATATATATATATATATATATAGCCGTCTAAGCCGTATATAAAGGGACTTCAAAACGGTTAAAAGATTTAGCCGTCTAAGTCGTATTTATATCATGGACCATTTATTTTTTAAAATTGCAGAAGATAAAAATTAACTTTCTCATCCATCATTTCTTAAAAAAATTACCGATAAAAACTAACTTTCTTTATTTTATTCGGTACAAATGTCTATTTAAAAACTAAAATTAAAATTATTTAAAAACTAAATTTAAAGGAAAAAATATTCGATAATATTTAAATTATTTAACAAATCTTAATTCAAATATATTTAAACATTTGAACAATTTTTCAACAATATCAACAAAATATTTATCCATAAAAAATTGTAATTAAAATTTCATTTAATTTTTACAAATTTTATTTAAAATATAAATATATATACAATAAATTTTAATTTTAATTTTAATATTTAAATTATTTTTTAATAAACTTAGAATGAAGAAAAAAAGGTGATTTAACGTGCAATACATGTGCATTTTCTCGTATATATAAGTATTGGAGATGCTCTAGAACATCTCTTATGCCAAGGAGGTTTTTTTTTTTTTTTTTTTTTTTTTTTTTTTTTTTTTGAAGTGTCTTCAAGGTCGTCTTCTAAATTGTCTTATGTCACTCTACTTATGTTGTTAGGACTCCTATAACACATATTTCACCCACTCTATTAATATACGGATGACTCCAAACTAAGGCCTTGCACTCCCTGCAATTTCGGTCTACAATGCTGGTTTTTAAGGATCCATAATATTATAGCAATTCATAAATGTATAAAATCATATAAGCGTGTGTGTGACGGGCTTGCTTGGCTATCAAATAGAAATAAATATAAAAATAATTCTAACCAACATGACCATAATATCTCACCTAAGAGACATAGATGGCACTACTGAAGGAATATGTTAGGAACATTTTAGACTTTTTGACATCCAAAAAAGTCTGTCAATATCGTTGGTTTCAACCATTTTTCTCACAACTGGATTTTTTTTTCCCTACCATCTTCCTCTTTCAACACCTACAAGAATCTACTTGTAAAGTTGTAGAGCTCGTTTGGTAAGAGTTTTTTTTTCCTATGAATATATTTTATATTCTTTTTTCATGTGTAAAAAATTCAACATTATTATAACCATGTTTGATCAGATTGGAAAATATTATCCAAAAAATTCAATTTTTCATTCTTTTGTTTGGTTCACACATGGATAAAAATATTAATTTATTTAGTTTTTCATAAATATTCTTTCATTAATTTTATGTATTACTTAAATTCACGTGTTTGGGATAGAAGTTAGAATTTTGAAAATAAAGGAGGGTATTATCATCCAAACAAAATACTCAAACAATATTCCTAGAAAGCAAAACTATTCCAAAGTGGAGGGGACTGGAGAATAGTTTTTCCACATCAATGGTAATATGGAGTCCCTCCTATTCTCTCCCAGTTTTTCAATTATAGATATACCAAACATGGTTAAAATTTAAAACTTATCTTCTAAGCCTCCAAAACTTGAACCAAACGACCTCAAGGTTTTTGTAAGTTTGTCTCCTCAAATTCAAATGAATTTTTTTTTTCTAGGCCTACAATGAATCCAGCCCATTGGACCTCAACATGGCTAATAGTTGCATATATTCATAAGCTATAAATTTGATGATCATTACCAAACAAGGAAATAAAGAGACACATTGTTCCCCTAGAACTAGGAGGTGGATAGCCAGCCACACCCAAAACTAAAAAATATGGCTTATCCTAACTTTTCTTCATCAGTTACATCCTCAGTAGGGATTGTTTGTTTTCATATCTAATTAGGGGTAAATTCCTAAATATGTCTAATTAAAAATTAGGAAACTGGGCCGGGCCAACCAGGCCCATAAGGTGGACATGGGCCGCATTTTTTTGGCCCCAGATATATTTCAGGTCGGACCTAATTATTATTGGTTTTTTCTAAGGGCACCGCACTTTTTACTTGGTGACAGCCCAAAAATGTTCAAAAAAAATTATAAGTTTGTCACCCATTTTTTTACTTGGGAGCATCCCAATTTTCTCCAGCAAGTTGGACTGCCAACAAGGTGGCAGTCTTAGGACTGCCAGCAAGTTGGCAGTCCTCACATAAAGGAGGACTGCCTAGTACTGCTACCTTGTAGGCAGTCCTAACAGAAAGGAGGACTGCCAACTTAGCTGCAGTCCGCGTCGACGAAGACACCCTCGTTGGACTACCCGAGTCGCTCCTTCCGCCGTCGTGGCTCTGCGGTCGACCGCCCCGACCGACGACTCCCCAAACCCTCCGCCGCCGGAGCGGTGAAACCTCCGCCCGACCGATCGAAACCACCTCCGCCTCTCTTCCCTCTCGCTCCTCTTCTCGGCTTCGTCCCGGCGCAGTTCCCCTCTTCTCTCCACTTCCCCGGCCTTCCCTCTCCTTCTTCCCACGCCCGCCCCTCTTCCTCAGCCGCTCCCCCCGCGCCTCCCTCTCCGGACGTCGTCGCGTGGAACACTGAGTGCTCGCTCACCCTCCAGTCCCAGCCCCGCTTCCCCCGCTCCCTCCTCCGCCGCGCCCGCACCCTCGACGCCCTCCGCCACCCCGACCTAGTCCTCGCCGCCTCCCCCGCCGCGCTTGGCGTCTCCGCCGTCCGCTCGCCTCCCTCCCTCTGCCCTAATTTTTGGGCTGTCCCCAAGCAAATTATGGGTGCCCCCTAGCAAAAGTTGTACCTGCTTGGACTGCCTCCAAGTAAGGGCTGCCCCCAAGTAAACTTAGTGGTGCCCTTAGAAAAAATCATTATCATTTATGAAGTCCAAATCTGACCCAGGTCAAGTCGGACCGGACCGGACCGGACCGGACTAGTTCAGTAAAAAGTTCAAATGGGCCTTCTCGAACTTTGTCGTTAATATCATCGTTATTTAAACACTCTATTCCAAAACTTTACACTAAATTATTTCTGCCAACAATTGCTTTGTTTATTACAAATCAAATAACTCAAATTGTCAAACATATATATGTTAAAACAAAATTTAAAAAATTGAACTAGCCAGCAACTTTCAACAAAGATAATAAAACTGAAATCAATAATCAGACTAAAAATCTGTAAACAATGCTTTCAAGATATTAGCTCGCAAGACAAGATTACATTTTGAGTATTCTTCAATCATTTCAAGATAGTCAAAAGCACACATCGTAGCAGCATATTTTAGCAACATTTGTAGATGTGATTTCAGAGATAATGCCATACTGTTATGAATGAAAGAAAGAAAGTGAAAAAATTATAATTTTATAAATGAATAAATAACATAATCGTCAAATTGAATAAAAAATACTGTACATTGTACAAATTTAAAAAAATAGATGGACTTTTCGGGCCGGGCTCAGGTGGGCTTGACTACTGGACTTTGGCGGACGTATGCTTAGCCCAATCTCTATCCTATATTATTATGGGTCGGGCCAGGCCGTACTAATGGCTGGGCCGTATCGGACTTTGGCCCATCGGGCCGAACGGACTTTTTCGACAGGGTCGGCCCAGACTTGGAAGCCCGAGAAGAACTTCCAAAATAGACCCACATACATAATATAAGAAGAAGAAAAAAAAAAACAAAAAAAAAAATTGTAACTCACAAGAATTCAACCAAGGATCTTTAGTATATAGGTCAAACATAATAACCACTACACCACAATGGTTTAATGTTAGGAGTAGCCCTTGGTATATACTAGTTTTATTTTAGATGTAACCATGTTGGTTCCCCGATAGTCTTTGGGCCCTGGGCGGTCGCCCGGCCTGCCCTGGGCTAGGGTTGTCCCTGATTTTCGGACATCCATGACCCTTGGGCCCAATTATAATTACTATTAAAAATAGGTCTATAAAAATATTTTATTTACATCCAATTAGATTTAAAGAATATTCTAGTAAATGTTTCCATTTAAAATATAGAAACTAGCATATATTCCCACTATTAAGAAAAAAACTAACAAATGTCTCCATTTCTTTATAAATCAGCAAATTTTTTTAGTTAAACAGTGGGGGTATATCTTAAAATTTAACTTGTTCCATATAACAAAATGTGAACATTTGTTAGTTTTTTTTAAAAAAGTGATGTTATATACTAGTTTTTATATTTTGAATTGGGACATATGCTAAAATATCTCATTTGAGTGACTAGATTTAATTAGAATTTGACGATTAATTAGAGGCTTGTAAAAGAAAGTTGTAGCCTTGCACCTTTTTTATCATTCCACTCAAAGGTTGTCACGTATCTTTTCTATCCAACCTAAAGCCACTTTGGGAGTGATTTGATGAGCAGTTCCACTAGTTTTGGCAATTTGTTTGATACGTGTCAACTTTTAAGTGGAATGATGACTAGACCACTAGTTTTGATGGATGAACGAGAAGAGAGCAAATAGTCAATGGCACGCAGTCTAGCGGTAAGACCGTTGGTATGTTGGGAGGAGGTCTCAGGATCGAGCCCCAACGGGGACGGTTGGGTGGCGTTTGTCCACGGTCTCCGGGCCCAAGTCGGCTCGGTGGCTTTAGTCCACAATCGGTCCACTCTACTATAGCAATGTAGGTTCCACTAGTTATTGTAAGAAATAATATCCACAATAAATAGAATCTTTATTTTTATAAAAAAAATAGATCTGATACGAAACAGCTGCTGCTAAACAAGCCAGGACTCAAAAAACAACTTTCATAAATCACTAATTAGATACTCTACACCACATAAATTTGGTATATGCCTAGATTTGTTCCCTGATCTCCATCTGTTACTACCAACATTAATCCATCAGAAGTGGCCATTAATCGATCCATCAGAAGGCCACTGCACCACTATGCCATATACTGAAAGTGGCTTTATTCCCTATCCATGGCTTCTCCCAGTGGGAAGAGGGGCAGAGATCCTCAAGAAGAGGAGATGTGCCTCGACAATTTCCACTCCCACAAGCGCTATCTCAGTGAGGTCAAAAATGTTTTATTTTCTATTTTCTATTTTCTATTTTCTATTCTCTCTTCTCATCTCTCTCTTTAAATTTTTTTTATAGGTTTTATCAGTTTGTAATTTTTATTTCTATATTTTGTATTTGTTTGTGATTTTTGATGTTGATTGGTATGTCTGCAGATAATTGCATCCAGTCTGAATGGGCTGACGGTTGGGGAGTCTCTCAGGGAGAGCCTTTTGGAGTCTCCTCCTTCGAGGTCCGAAAGCCTTCCTCCTATTGTTGCAGGCTATTTATTTCTTGTTTTTGTTTTTTTTTTTTAGTCCTCTTTGTTGTATAAAATGTTTGCACAGAGTCATGTTGGTTAGCACCCTAATCTTTTAGTACGTTTAACTCTTGTTGGGATCCTATGCTGCAGATGCACTAACACCGTGCGACACGGACACGATGCGACACGGACACGACGACACGCTTTCGGTGGATTTGGAGTGTTTGTGTCGTATCCTATATACGAATCCCGATGGCGGGTTGGGTTGGGTTGGGTTGGGTTGGGTTGATTGTAGTTCCTGACTTGTCGTAATAATTGCGGAAACCAGGATTTTTGTCGAATGACTGTTTGGGTAGAGAAGTGGATTAGATGAATCCCGAAAAAAACAAATACAATTTTCTGGTTCAAGTCATGGGGACCCTTTGCCATTTGACTTTCATCTTATCGTGCGAACTACGAAGTAAGCAATAGCAAATTTCTCCTTTGCTGATGAGTATGTGATCTTCTACAAGAAGTTTGTTAAATCTTCATGTATTACAAAAGTGTGAGAAGAGGCTTCTTGTCAAGTAGGAAAATGATGATCAACTGAAGGCCGCATGCCACGGTTGAAGAGCATTTACCATGGTATACCTAGCGATCTATAGCCGAAATGAGAATGCTATGATGGATCAGAGTGTTTGGCAATTAAGAATCAACATGTCCAAAAAGTTAGTGTAGCCGAAATGAAAATGCTAAGATGGATGAGCGGCAATACACTGAAGGATATGATAAGAAATCAGTGTATTTGTAGGAAGTTAGAGGTCACGACAAATTGAGGATGAGACAAGAGAAACCGTCTTAGGTGGTTTTGACACGTGCAACATAGACCAATAAATGCCCCCATAAAGAGGAGTGATAATATAATAGTTAATGGAGCCGCTGGGACTAGAGGTAGGCCGAAACAAACATGGTATGAAGTTTTAAAGAAAAATATGATTTTTGTTAGCATTACAGATAACTAAGTCCTTGACCTTGCTGATTGAAGAAGAGGATTCAAATAACCAACCCTAAAATTTTGAGATAAAGGCTTTTCTGTTGTTGTTGTACCTAGGGATTTGTGGTGATATAAATGAACAAAAAGCCATATCAAGGAAAGACTTAACTTAGCAAAAACACTTTACACTTGACCACCTGAGAATGAAATATAGTTTTAACTTGCATTGCCCGATGTATAAAATTTCTTCTTGTGAGAAGACACTGTAGGCAGTTAATGGAATATTAGATGCAGGCACCAATCAAGGGTAGGTTGGGTAGGAACAGTATGAAATGATTTGGACATGTGATAGAGACTGATAGGTGGTTTTGAGTTTTCATAGCATTGTTGAACTGCTAGAAGTCAAGAACCATGGATTGACCAAACAAACATGGATTGAGGAAGTAAGGAAGGGTACTGCAGTTTCTGATGTTACAGAGGATATCATACTTCATCAAAATGAACACAAAAAATGATTAATGTATTGGACCCCAAAAGTTTGGAATAAAAGCATCGTTGAAGGCAGCATTCTCTTCATCCTTTATGCTTTTTTGATGCTCTCTACAGTTCAGCTCATATGTTTTGTTTAATGTAGAGAGTAGATTAGCTAAGGTAAACGACAAAACTGTTGTCTTCTGAACCACCGTGTGTCTTCACTAGATACATAAATCATAACCATTTAGAGTTCTAGGTACAAGCAAATCTTTCTAATGAATTTGATTAGGTACTATATTTGTGTATTCTTCTTAAAACCGAGGATAAATGGACAACTTGTTACCTACCTGACTTAAATTTTACTTATATACTGTTTTGGAAGGGATTCTGCAACATCTTTTACTTTTTAGGAAAGGATTCTGCACGGTCAAATAAAACATGAAATATACCATTCAAATTTTTACTATCTTGGAAGGGATTCTTCAATAACTTGGAATTAGCTAGGAACAGCTGATACAATTTGAAACAACCTGTACCCAGGCTGATATAATTTACTAGTGGCAGCTTTTTAAACCAGTACCATAATCATTGAATAGCAAAATCTAAGCTTATTACTTGAGGAATCAGTTCTTTAAATGTAATTTCATATGAAGGAATTCTGTTTCCTTTTTGGTCGGCATCTTACTTGTGAAGCATGTAAACTTTCTAATTTAGTTTATCGGGTCACCTAGATGGGAAAAAGTTCTTGGCAATCTGGGATAGGGGTTGGAGGGGTGTGTGTGGGTGTGTCGGCATTCTAGTGTGAATTAGGGAGATAGAGAAGATGGCTGTATGTAATATCCTTTTGGATTTACTATTCATGTTGAACAAAGGATATGTAGACTAGAGGATACATCATGAGTTTAAATTACATGAATAGGGCCCTTCCATGTAAATTGTGGTGACAACCTTGGCAAGGTAGGAGTTTAAGCTCGTACAATTCTTACTCAGATTTATGTGAACAATAATAATGCATTTGGAAGAATAACAATAAGAAGAACCAATCCAGCTCCTGTATTGGCAGGGCGGCTTACAAGAGAAAGAGTATCTCTTTTCTTGGGCAACCTTCAGAAATAGAGATGGAAGAAGGATAACTAATGGAAAGGTAGGTGTTGCAGCAGTGTACCATTCATAGATACTAAGTCTCCATCTTTTACATGTTTGCTTTTTACGGATCTGTTTAAAACCCTTAAGATTTGGTACTTTTCAAACTTAGGGAGAATATGCAGAATAGGTGGAGGCAAAGTTGTAGAAGTCCTAAGCTAGCAATAATGACACTTGATGAGAACCTAGGTTACCTATTTGGTAAAACACTAGGGTTTTTTAATGGATTTGTGGAAGTTATACCGTTTGAGAAGTTATTGCGAATAGTTATCATATTTATTTATCCCAAGTTATTCTAATAGGTTTAAATAATTGGGCTTTGCGCAAGGTCAGATCGATCGATTTGATGAAAACCATACATTTTTTTTTCTAGAAAATCAACATTTTACGGGGCCTTTCAATCGGAAAAGTCTTCTATCATATAACATTCATATTTAGAAAGACCTCATAGCGACATGCCGAAATCTATCAAGTTTGATGAATGGAATTTGGATGAAAAAAGATGATATGCCCTGATGGACGCACATAAAAATCTATAAGTTTGACAAAACCTGCCTTTTTTATTCAAAGTCAATAAATTATAACAATTGAATGTAGCAAGATTGGAATGAGATCACCAGGGTTGAAATGGATTTAAATCTTGATCCTTATGTGAGGACCCTTTATTTCCAATTCGAAGGATTTGACTTTGAATTGACATAAATATAACTCCACTTTGGAGGTTTAAACTTTAAATGTGAAAGATGCAAAATGACTTTAATAGGAAAACACTCTCATCTGTATCGACTAGTACCGCTATGAAGATGTGTCAGAAGTTCCCTTCATCCTCCTTGTACCACTGCCTACTCCTTGGCCAGATTGGAGATACCATAAGTTGGGGGTTACATGTACACTGGGAGACGGTCTATAGATATTAGATACTAATGAGATCATGTGCATTTAGTATGTTAACGAGGACGTCCAGATGTAGAGCTTATGTACAACCACTAGCATTGTGTAGTTCAACAGCTTCCAGTTCTTGATGCCATCATCACACGTTCACCAGGTACTGAAATTTCTTCGAAATCGGGGGAAACGAGAAGGATCATCTGGTTTTTATTTTGAATTCGGATTTTCTTAGAGTTTAGTTAGACTCTTTAATTAAATTTTTAGTAATTATCTGCATTATTTTTATTGGACATGGATATAATCGGGTTTTAGATTCTTAAACTCAATCTATATAGGATTAGGGTTCATACTTTTCTATTTCAAGTTAGAGAGAGCCAATCCTACTTTATAACAATCAACCTAGCTCTTCTCCTCTTGCATCCTTGCTGACATCATCTAATTTGACCTTTTGTGCATAACCACAACAACAAAACTTTCCTATTATTGTTGGAGTGGGTGGGGTTCCCAACCTATGTGGAGAATACCCCGGAGAGCGACGAGCGCCATCCGTGTGTCGGAGAAGCTCGGGGAGTGCATGGATCCTATTTTGGAACATATATGGTAAGAAAATATATGATTGGATTTCCATATTTACTTTGATCATATATTTATGATTGGACCCTTCATATAGTAGCTTTCCATATTATTGGGTTTCCAATTATGGCAAGCCAATTATGATTGGATTTCCATTAAATATATGATTGATGCATATTGGAAGTTTTCATATATATTGTCCATCCATGTATGGATTACCAAGGGCTTATAAAAGGGTGATGCATGCTAGTTGAAAACTCATCTAAAAAACAAGAGTGCTTTACAATCTTTGAGAGAGAGAGAGGATTAAGGACTATTGTGAAGGAGAGATTGCTTCGAATAATTTTTCGGCATCTCTTGTTCTTCGGAGTCCGCAATCAAAAATTTTCTTCTTTCAAGTGAGTTGTGGTGATCCGTGTTGGATCGGGAGGAGCTTGTAGAGGGTGTATTCTCTTTATTCCATTAGTAGAGGTTCTTCAGGGTTGGACTCCGATCGTCCCGTGGTTTTTTCCGCAAGGGTTTTCCACGTCAAAAATCTTTGTGTCTGCGATTGTGTTTGGCGTTTTTGGCTTGTGTGCTTTTGTTCGGTTCTCTCGCAGGACTTTCTGGTTTGGGGGAACGGTTTTCCGCGCTTCGTTCTCAACAGAGTGGTATCAAAGCTTTGGGTTCAAAGAAGTGTCAGGAGTTGACAGTCAAACCAGGAAGCAGAGATGGACGCGAAGCCGGTGCGCATGGTGAACCTGAACGGTACCAACTACCATTATTGGCAGAGCAAGATGAAGGATTTGCTGTTCGTCAAGAAGCTGCATCTTCCAGTATTTGCATCCGAGAAGCCCAGTGACAAATCCGATGAGGATTGGAACTTCGAGCATATACATGTGTGTGGGTACATGCGACAGTTCGTTGACGAGAACGTGTACAACCACGTTGCCAATATTGAGCATGCGAAGACGTTGTGGGAGAAGCTGGAATCTTTGTACGCGAAAAAGACCGGGGTAAACAAACTGTTCCTGATCCGGATGATGATGGGTCTGCGGTACAAAGATGGTGCATCCATTACGGATCACTTGAGTGAGTTCCAGGACGTGGTGGACCAGCTATCCTCGATGGGAGTCAAGTTCGACGACGAGGTTCAAGGACTTTGGTTGATATGTACATTGTCAGACTCGTGGGAGGCCGTACGAGTATCTATGATCGCTTCTGCTCCAGAGGACGTGGTCATTCTGGAGTTTGCCAAGAGCGGGGTGCTGAATGAAGAGATGCGGAGACGTTCTCAGGGCACTTCATCCACATCCCACCACTCAGAGGTACTAGTTTCAGAGAGCCGCAGAAGGGGCAAAAGTAGGGGGAAGTCCAAGGGTCGGTACGAGGACTCGGAGTGTTACCACTGTGGCAAGAAGGGCCACATCAAGCGGAACTGTTTCGCTTGGAAGAGAGAGAAGAAGGACGACAAGGGGAAGCAAGTTGAGAACACTACAGTGGCGGCCTCGATACATGGAGGCGATATGATCGTCGTAGGTGATGAGGTTATCACAAACCTCGCCTGCGATGACAATTCTTGGCTGGTGGACTCAGGGGCTTCAGCGCATGTATCTCACAACAGTTTATTTGCCACTTACACGACAGGCGACTGTGGAGTGTTGAAGATGGGCAATGGAGATGTGTCGAAGGCGGTTGCCGTTGGAGATGTGCATTTGAGAACGAAGACAGGTGCAGTTCTTGTTCTCAAAGATGTTCGTCATGTCCCTGACATCCGTTTCAACCTGGTGTCGGTTGGAAGGTTGGATGACGAGGGATTCTTCAGTCTCTTCGGAAATAGTCAGTGGAAGCTTTCCAGAGGTTCGATGGTGATTGCCAGAGAATGCAAAAAGTCCGGTCTCTACTATATGGAGGGGAGCGCACAGGGAGCACAGGAGGTGAACGCCGTCAGTGATGCGTCTACCGAGTTGTGGCACAGACGGCTTGACCATATCAGCGAGAAGGGGATGAGCTACTTGGTGAACAGAAAGGTGATTCCAGGGCTCAAGTCTACAAAGTTGGAGAAGTGCACGTACTGCTTAGCTGGGAAGCAAAATAGGGTGTCTTTCCAAAGTCACCCAAGTTCAAGGAAGTCGGCGTTGCTCGAGTTAATTCACTTGGATGTCTGCGGTCCTATGAAGGTAAAATCTATTGCTGGTGCATCTTACTTTGTAATTTTTATTGATGACTGTTCGAGGAAGGTTTGGGTCTATGCCTTAAAGACCAAGGATCAGGTGCTGCTTACTTTCAAAGAGTTTCAGGCCTCTGTTGAAAGAGAGACGGGCAAGAAGTTATTGTGTTCGGTCCGACAACGGCGGCGAATACATAGGTCCCTTTGATGCTTATTGCAGAGAGCAAGGAATACGACACCAGAAGACTCCACCCAAGACACCTCAGCTCAATGGTGTAGCGGAGCGCATGAACAGGGCACTGATGGAGAGGGTGCGGTATTTGCTGTCAGAAGCAAACTTGCCGGATAGTTATTGGGGTGAGGCTCTTCTCACAGCTGCTTATGTTATTAATTTATCTCCTAGTGCTCCTTTGCAGGGTGATGTGCCTGACAAAGTATGGTACGGCAAAGAGCCGTCATACAATCACCTGCGAGTGTTTGGCTGTAAGGCCTTCGTGCATGTACCGAAGGACGAGAGGTCCAAACTTGAGCCGAAGACGAGGCAATGCGTCTTTGTCGGCTACGGTCGGGATGAGTTTGGCTATAGACTCTACGATCCAGTGGGAAGAAAGCTCTACAGAAGCAGGGACGTGGTATTCGTCGAGGATCAGACCATAACCAACACTCAGGATTTCGAGACACCTTCTGAGGCTGAGGAATTGCCTGAGTTAGAGTCATTTCGTTTCGAGCAGTTTCCAGAGGACATCGCAGAGGATCCAATTATGGGGGAGCCAGTACATGGAGTTGCTCCCAACCTTGATTATCAGCCTGCTGATGGTGGTCAGGGTGTCCCTCAGGAGGATGAGCATGTCGGGGAGGCGGTTCCTGAAGAGGAGGAGGCTGTTGGTATACAGCCAGCACCAGTGGCTCTACTGAAAAGGAGCGACAGAGAGCGTCGACCATCTACGAGATACTCACCGGGTGATATGTGCTATTGACTGACGGGAGAGAGCCCGAAAGTTTTGCAGAGGCTATGGAAGACGAACACAGGCAGGAGTGGATGGAGGCTATGCAGGAGGAGATGAGTTCCTTACACGCCAATTCCACTTATGAGCTGGCGCGGTTGCCAAAGGGCAAGAAGGCTTTGAAGAATCGATGGGTGTTTAGAGTGAAGCAGACAGATGATGCTACTCGCCCTCGATACAAAGCGAGGCTGGTAGTTAAAGGCTACGGTCAGCGGAAAGGCGTGGATTATGATGAGGTCTTTTCGTCTGTCGTCAAGCATTCGTCTATTCGGGTGGTGCTAGCATTGGCAGCCAGTCTCGACTTGGAGGTCGAGCAGATGGACGTGGAGACGGCATTCCTCCACGGTGATCTTGAGGAGGAGTTATACATGGAGCAACCAGAGGGATTCTGTGAGAAGGGCAAGTCACATTTGGTCTGCCGGTTGAGGAAGAGCTTGTATGGTCTGAAGCAGGCTCCGAGGCAGTGGTACAGGAAGTTCGAGTAGTTTATGGGAGAGTATGGCTATGCACGGACGACGTCGGACCATTGCGTATTTGTGAGGTACTTTGCCGAGTCTGATTTCATCATTTTATTGCTCTATGTTGATGACATGCTATTAGTGAGTCGGAATGCCACTATGATAGCGAAGTTGAAGCGCCAACTGGGCGTGGCCTTCTCTATGAAGGATTTGGGCGCAGCCAAGACTATTCTTGGGATGGAGATCAGCCGAGAGAGAGAGAGAGAGTCCAAGCCGCTACACTTGTCCCAAAAGAAGTACATTCACCGGGTACTTCAGCGTTTCGGGATGGACGGGTCGAAGAAAGTGAGTTGTCCCCTTGCGGCTCACTTTAAGTTCATTGAGGAGTAGTGTCCATCTACCGAGGACGAAAAAGAAGATATGGAGAGGGTTTCATATGCCTCAGCTGTGGAAAGTCTTATGTATGCTATGGTGTGTACGAGACCAGACATCGCTCATGCAGTTGGCACAGTTAGCAGGTATCTTTCAAATCCTGGAAGGGTACATTGGAGTGCGGTCAAGTGGATTCTACGATACCTTCAGGGCACTGCCGATTGGAGACTTTCTTTTGGTGGTGACGAGCCGAAGCTGGTTGGGTATACCGACGCTGATATGGCTGGAGATGTAGACACGAGACGATCGACTTCGGGCTATGTGATGATGTTTGTTGGAGGAGTGGTATCGTGGCAGTCGCGGTTGCAGAAGTGTGTTGCCTTGTCGACGACAGAGGCAGAGTACATTGCGGCGACGGAGGCTTGCAAGGAGTTGCTGTGGATGAAAAAGCTGTTGCAGGAAATGGGGCTGAAGCAAGAGCAGTATACTTTGCTTTGCGATAGCCAGAGTGTCATTCACCTTGTGAAAAACCAGACATTTCATAGTCGGTCCAAGCACATTGAGACTCGGTATCATTGGATACGAGATGTGGTTGAGAAGAAGGACACGATGCTTGAGAAGGTTCATACTGATGACAATGGAGCGGACATGCTCACGAAGGTTCTACCGAGGGGAAAGTTTGAGTACTGCAGGCGGATCGTCGGGATGACGAGTTCCTCCACCTAGTTGTGAAGGGGGAGATTTGTTGGAGTGGGTGGGGTTCCCAACCTATGTGGAGAATACCCCGGAGAGCGACGAGCGCCATCCGTGTGTCGGAGAAGCTCGGGGAGTGCATGGATCCTATTTTGGAACATATATGGTAAGAAAATATATGATTGGATTTCCATATTTATTTTGATCATATATTTATGATTGGACCCTTCATATAGTAGCTTTCCATATTATTGGGTTTCTAATTATGGCAAGCTAATTATGATTGGATTTCCATTAAATATATGATTGATGCATATTGGAAGTTTTCATATATATTGGCCTTCCATGTATGGATTACCAAGGGCTTATAAAAGGGTGATGCATGCTAGTTGAAAACTCATCTAAAAAACAAGAGTGCTTTACAATCTTTGAGAGAGAGAGAGGATTAAGGACTATTGTGAAGGAGAGATTGCTTCGAATAATTTTTCGGCATCTCTTGTTCTTCGGAGTCCGCAATCAAAAATTTTCTTCTTTCAAGTGAGTTGTGGTGATCCGTGTTGGATCGGGAGGAGCTTGTAGAGGGTGTATTCTCTTTATTCCATTAGTGGAGGTTCTTCAGGGTTGGACTCCGATCGTCCCGTGGTTTTTCCCGCAAGGGTTTTCCATGTCAAAAATCTTTGTGTCTGCGATTGTGTTTGGCGTTTTTGGCTTGTGTGCTTTTGCTCGGTTCTCTCGCAGGACTTTCTGGTTTGGGGGAACGGTTTCCGCGCTTCGTTCCCAACAATTATAAGTCATCTTGTACCTTTTGCATTTAAACCCAAAGTTGAGTTATATTTACGTCAACTAAAAGTCAAATTGAGTGCATTGGGAACAATGGTTCATCGTACGGCAATCGAGATCTGAATATGTTTCGATCATGATAATCTCGTTCCAATCTCGCTACATTCAATTGATAATATTTCATCATCTGTTAGAATAATTTGGTATACAATTATATGATAATTATTCACAATAACTTTACATACCCTACTTCTTCCACAAACGTATAAAATCCCCTAAACTAAATAGGTACCATGTCTTCTTCGAACCTCGTCTTGTGTCAACTTATTTGATTCTTCACATGTGAAGGAATGGTGGGGCTTACATAATGGTGCTTTTCTTTTGGTGTTCATTTTCTCGAAGGGACAAGATGGGTTTACAATATTTTCACATGAAAGTGGGGAAGTTGGAGTTAATAATGAACGGTGAAACTAAGGCTCATGTGCTCGAAACAACCACACAGACGATGAGGATCTTGATGGAAACAAATAGTGTTTTCTAAATTTGAGTTAATAATAATGGTGACACTAGGGCTCATGTGCTCGAAACAACCACACAGACGATGAGGATCTCGATGAAAACAAATATTGTTTTCTAAATTTGGGTTTAAATGGAGGAGAAAGATTGAAGATAGAAACAAGGTTGGCTCTCTCAAAAAGTGAATAATTAACAAAATTACGACGATTTAATTTAGGAGAAAGATGGAAGAAATAGAAACAAGGTTTGCATTCTCAACACTAAATTTAATTTTTCTCGGATATTGAAGCTAAATTTAAGAAGAAAATAGCGGACTGGCGTGGACGATTGATTTCTTTTGGAGAAAAAATCACTCTCATTAGGAGTGCACTTATGTTACTCCCCATTCATATCTTATCCATTATGGCGTTCCCTGCAAACTCTATTTGTAAATCACTCTCCAGTCAACAAAATATGTTATGTACATTGTCTTAAGAAATAAATACTGTGACCCTTATATGTTTCATGAGTATTACAAGAACTACCCATATTTCGAAAATAATTACACTGACCACCCCTCTCCTTTATAAATTTTACTAGTGGATGACCCGTGCCATAATGGCACGGACACGAACCCGGCCTTCTCGACGTAGGCGTGCAGGCACCGGGCCAGCGCTAGGAAGTTTCGGACGGAGACGCGGCCTCCGAACCCGGCCTTTTCGATGTAGGCGTGCAGGCACCAGGCCAGCGCCAGGGACTCGAGCCCGGCGGAGGCGGACACGGCAAAGACCACGGTGGCGACGTTCGGGACGACGTGGGGCCTCATGGAGGCGAAGACGTGCAGGGCCGTCGCGGGGCGTCCGAGGGCGGCGAGGCCCGAGACGACGGCGGTCCAGGAGACGACGTCCATGTGCGGCATTCCGTCGAACACCCGCAGGACGTGGTCGGCGGAGCCGCGTCGGGAGTAGGCGGTGAGCAAGACGGTCTGCACGAAGGGGTCGGGCCGGAATTCGAGGAGGAGGGCGTGTGCGTGGAGCGACCTGGTGGCGGCAGTGGTGGTGTTGAGCAAGGAAGAAAAGGTGTGGGAGTCGGGAGGGACGCGACGGCGGAGCATTTGGGAGTAGATGGAGAGTGGGTCGGCGGAGATGGCGATGGTGGTGTTGAAGGAGAAGGGGTTGGGGTTGGTCATGGCGGAGAAGGGGGAGGCGGCGAAGGAAGGGTCGGCGTCGGCGGCGCGGTGGAGGAGGCTGCTTGCGACGAAGGGGTTGCGGAACAGGCCGGCGATGACGGCGTGGGCGAGGATGGAGCGGAGGGAGGGGCGGTGCAAGAGAAGCTGGAGGTAGGGGTGCCGTTGGAACAACCGGTTGCTCCGCACCCTACATGGAACCTCCTTCTCTCTTATAGAGAGGGGCAATTTAGTTCTTTCGTCATCGTTGAACCAAAGCACATGGGTCGGACCAAAAATCCACTGTGCTTTATATTATAGATAAAACATAGGGTGGTCTGTGATACAAGTTTCTATAGAAAATATAAACTATATGGGTGGTCCATGTAATTAGCTTCAAAGTAGTAGTAGTTTCTATAATAAGTGTAAAACATAGGGGTAGTTAACACAATGTGCCCTTGTTTTAAGTAGGAAAATGTAGAGCCTAATCCTAGACAGGTCGAGTTTTAAGAATGTGAAACGTAATGTATCAAATGAAAATAATAAAGATAATAAGTAAAAATGCAGGTCTAACTAAAATCGAACTCAAATCTCTAATTTGATCCAGGGTCAAGAGGTCGATAACTACCCAGTGGAACAAAATGTTGTTAGGCAAAACAAACTGAACAACGAGGCCAAATGCTAAAGCAACACATTGCCGAAGTGGTTTGGTAGGTAACGGTTCAGTTGAAGGTGCAGGTTTTGATTCGCCTTACATACTATAGGGAATTTATGACTAGGAAACAACTCTTATGGTGCAATATTTTAGGTTGTATATAAGATAGTGGGTACATAAGAAACTTGGTTAACTGCCACCACTTTGGTGGTAAGTGGAGTTTATTTTTCCAATTTCTTAAGTTAGTAGGAAGGTTATCATGATTTCTTTATAGGTGGTGTGACTACTTTTTATGAGTTATATGTTAAGCTTGCACCACAAATAAGTTGCAAGTGTTTGATTCTTCTATGGAAAGAAATATTAGTTATTGATTGTGCAAAGAAGGTCTTGTTTTTCTTAAATCAAACTTT
This sequence comes from Iris pallida, assembly GCA_029216955.1. NCBI lineage: Eukaryota > Viridiplantae > Streptophyta > Magnoliopsida > Asparagales > Iridaceae > Iris > Iris pallida. The sequence goes on along the minus strand of JANAVB010033817.1, from coordinate 13,371,403 downwards.
CTATCTTTAACCCCTCTCTCTCTCTCTCTCTCTCTCTCTCTCTCTCTCTCTTCCTTCAACCTATGTTATTCCAAAATAGTTGGAAGAACAAAGAGAAGAATTGTGAACTTGTCCGTCTAGCTCGTGCGACAAATTTGAAGATAATCAAATACTTGTTCGGTTCATAATCAAAGCCTTTATTTATCTTCAAATTTGCCCAGGATATCTCAATAGCTACGTGGACATGTTCACACTTCTGTCCTTTGTTTTTAGTTCTACCTATTTTAGAATGAGAGTGGTGAAAGAAAAAGATTTTCATTTGAGGGTAAAAGGACCTCCTTTGCATAAGCAATAACTGATATCATGATTCTTCCCCTAGACTTGAAGTTGAACACTTGTACCTTATTTATTGTGTAAACTCAACACATAATTACTAAAAATTAGCTACACCATCTAAGATGAAGCCATGGTGAGATTCCCACTAAAACATAGAAAACGAATTCCATTTTCCATCAAAATGGTGGCACTTTACCGACCCCTTAACTGCCTACTATCTACATACGACCAAAAATATTTCACCATAGCAACAACCTTACTGAAAAGCGATAGCTGAAGGCGTTAGGGGATATGCTTGATGTTCTCCAGGATATGGACCATTTTAAGGGGTAATAGGAGTTAGATGTATCCCTAGTTTGGTGAAGGCGTTATGGATTTATTGTGGGAACAAAGAGCAAGAATATTGGGGTGTTTGGAATATTGCAGCTGTCATTATCTAATGTGAAATTCTTTTGGAATCGAGGTAACAATCTCATAGAAATAGTGGTGGAAACTATGATGACATTGTGCATGATTCACCAAGCCCCCTGTGAGGAGACTGTTCACTGACATTCCCTTGAGGACCAGAGAATGACTTAGCAGGCCTAAATGCTTCTTCCTCTTTTGGTACGGCCCATACCGGAGAAGTAATGTCGGCGAGGTAGTGAGCATGACATATTTTTAATGTTCTACATCAAGGAACCAGTTTTACAGTATGTAGCCTGCTTCTGCTTTCTTGTTCTATGTTGGGATACTCTCATGGAGTGTTGGACTAGTTGTATTCCTATCGGACCTTTTAGTTCCATAAACAGGAGATGGGGAAATCTCTCTCATAGATTCTGCTCAAAAGGAATTTGTAGTTGGGAGTGAATAGGGAGTTAAGTTGAAGTTTTTTTCTTGCATGTATAGAAATTTAGTGGTTCACAAGAGTAGTGTAACACTTTTCCTTATCTCCTCAGCATGCATGAGAAGCTCATGTTCTGGATCTAGTCAAATGTCTAGATTCATGCAGTACAAATACCAACTCAAAATTAATCCTCCAAAATATTCCCAAGTTAGGAACTGAATTAGGATTTCTTGGTCTGGAGTTGACAGGAATATGGTTTAGGTTTGTAGAAATTGCGTAAAAGGATTTGGAAAACGGCTTTGGGTTTTGAAGGAGATTTGAAAAATTGGGACCTGCTGTACCATTCTGTATACTACTGTGTAGTTGTGTTTTGCAACGGATTTTGAGGAATTTCAGGTGAGGAATCGCGATGGAGGGATCTAGGGTTGTAGTAGAAAGGAAGTAGAGGCTTCGGGAAAGGTAAGGAGGGGTTTTGTATGTTGTCTGATACAAAACAATGGGGATGCAAGATACGGTTCTGGTTCTGGTTCTGGTTCTGGGAAGCACTCAGAGGAGGGGGTTTTATTGGTGGAAAGGCAAGGGAAGGTGAAGAGGTTTTATACCCTCCACTCTAGGGTTTCAAACCCATCCCGCATCACACAAGTGATCGAAGAAGGGGAGAAATGGAGGTACAGCATAAACTCCCCTCCATTGTAGTCACATTACAACAGTAAAAGGTTTATATATATAGCCTCTAGGCAATTATTGCAAAGCAAATAAAAACCTAGTACAAGTAGGAGACTTCAAATTAAACAAAACCAAATTTGAAACAAATTCAATGAAACCAAAGTTAACTAAATGTGGTGACTCAAAAAACTAAACTAACTCAATGAAACTCTACTTCATAAAGTAATTTGCACCGGTCCATCTTCATGCACCATATGTGGAGCTTTCAACTGTACCGATAATTTTGAACAAGCAATTAGGCTTAACCAAAACATCTTTGGGTATGAATACGTTAAGGTTAAACTTTTCTATGATAGGATCTTGCATAAAGATTATGTCCGTAGTCTTTGAAAATTTGCAAATGGCAAGAGGGACTTCTTATGTAAATTCTTCAAGACTGATGAAACTGGCAGTGGGAACCTTGTTAGCGTATTGTTGCCATTGAGGAGGCGCCTTCGTAAGTGAAGTCTCAATCATCAATTGGCAGGTTTCTTGTGGATAGTACACGTCTTTATTTAAGACTCTAGCCTTCCTAATATAGTATTTTGTTAGATGACAACCATGAGATTTGAAATCTGCCAACTATAGAAGATTTGGCTACCAAATCTTCTATAGTTGGCAGATTTCAAATCTTTTGGTTGTCATCTAATAGGATTGACCTCCATACATTTACAAAGAAGAGGGATGTATATGTCCACTAAAGCCTCGTTTGGTTCGCGGAAAGAAATGGAAAGGAAATCAATTCCTTTGTATTTCCTTTCCTTTGGGAATTACAATTCTCATTGATTTTCCTTTCCGGTGTTTGGAAATGCCAAGGAAATTGGAAATGAAAGTGAATACTTCAATGTGGGAAAGTGATTCCTTGTTTGGATGGATGGAATCATTTTCCTCCCAAATTTTCCTTCCATTGGAAAACACTTTCCTTTCCTCCTCAATTCCTTTGGCACCAAAACATAGGAAATTAATGGCTTTCCTTTCCCAACCCCATGATTTCGCGAACCAAACGAGGCCTAATTTGCCCATAATCCTCGTTTTAAAGAATCCACAGCACTCATGTTGATTGTGGGAAAGAGAGGCATCGTGTCACCAAGAAGGCAAGAAGGTGAACATGCTCTAGTTCAGAGCACCTAACTTGGCACGGAAAAATTTCTTAACTGAATTTATCTTCCAAGATAATCCCAATTTAGTAAAGAAATTAAATTTGGTACGGGACAACTATTTGAGTTGGATATTGTTCTCTTTTTTGGGTTGTATTTGCCCTTCTTGCCTTTATCTAATGTTAGGTTAAGTTCTTATTAGTGAAACACGAGATAATCCCACTGTTTTCTCTCAAAAAAAGCAGGGACAAAACTACTAAGTGAAATTTAAACTAAAATAATTTAATAGAACTCACAAACTGATTGTCAAGACTCAAAATGCCAAATAAACTCAATAAAAGTCTCATTAATGCTACAGATGGTAGTATATGGGCTTGACTATGAAGCACAGACACTCCAAAAATAGCTAGAATATGTTTGTGTTCTGTCGGATACATTACGGACACAACACAAACACTTCAAAATAAACTAGGACACGGCAAAATTGGTGCCGTTTTCACGTCGTTATGTCCAAATCGTGTTTTATGCATGTCAATGCAACATAGGGGCTTGAAAACCAGTATGACAATTTTATGCATGAGGATGTTAAAGGAAAACATGGCTTCCATTATTTTAGCTTCAAGATTTATACATATGGATATATTGGAGTATATGCACCTTCAATTTCTTGTTTACTTATTACTAAATGTTGAATCACTTGATATCGAACATTTTTCTCAAAGTCTAAGCTCTACACTTGTAGCAACTTGAAGAGGTGGAATATTATACCTTCAGTTGTGTTATTGATGCTGTTGAGAACTAATAAGGGATTTAGTCCCACATTGGAAAATTGTAGTATGAAGAGGAGCTAGACTCCCTATAAGTAGTGGAGTAGCCAATCAATAAAAAAATGATTATTCTCTACATGGTATCAGAGCCATAACAAAAAAAAAAAAAAAAAAATTCCCAACCCGCCCAAAGCCAACACCCCCCCTCCCCGACGCCCCCCCTGCCCCGACGCCCACCCCCTGGCCCCGCCGTCGACGCCCCCCTGCCGCCGACGACACCCCCCTTGCTCCCCCCCCCTCGCCCCCCCAAGCCGACGCCCCCTGCCCCCCCCCCCCCCCAACGACGCCACCCCCCCACCCCGACGCCCCCCTCCCTTCTCTCTTCCGACCACATCTGCGGCCGATCCCCCCCCACAAACCCTAATTTGCGAGCGCGATTATGTGAACAATTATTCGAAGACGGATGGTTGTCAAATGCTTTATTTGCACCTTCTGTTCCTAGATTACGTCCTCCGGAACTACAAATGCTTTATTTGTATTCCGTTCTCGATCTGCAAAATTAGGATCTACATGCGTGCGCCAGTGTTGGCAATGTTAGCAGCGCATTCGTAAGGTCTCTGTTGGAGACTTTACATAAAGACGAAGACGACGAAGTCGACGAAGACGACGACGGCGACGAAGCCGACGAAGACGACGACGACGACGAATCACAGTTGAAGACGTCATGGATTCGATCAGTGGTAAACTGACAGCAGAAGAGATGAAGGCCTTTGTTGATGATATTTTATCAAAAAGATTAACCGAGGCAACCCTACATGTGATCCATACTGATGTGGATCCGTCACCCTACAAAATGGGGAAGCTGGACAAGCTGGAGACGAAGTTGGAAGGAACGTCCAACTACTTGAAATGGTCACGGCAGGCACTGCGGACGCTCAAGGGACGAGGCTTGGTTGGCTACGTCAATGGCCAAACCAAGGCGCCAGATGATCCCTCCTCAAAGGAGTTTGCTATTTGGGAAATTGTCAACAATGTTGTGGCTGGATGGTTGACAGCCTCCTTGACCGACCAGGTGTCGGGCAATGTAGAGGCAATGGAGGCTGCTGCTGATATATGACGGACTTTGAAGGATATGTACTCAGACTCAGGCAATCCTATGCGGGTCTTCCAACTGCAGGATGAACTTGATAGGGTGGCCCAGGACGACCGTACCATCTCTGAGTACGTCGTACTGTTGAAGAAATACTGGTCTGATCTGGATCACTATGATCCTCTTGGAATGGAAGATGCACAAGTCGAACCAGCATTTGCGAAACATTTCCAAAAATTCTTGGATTATATTTCGCGACAACGGATGATGAAGTTCTTGAAGGGTTTTAACCCTGCGTTTGAGCATTGAAGGAATGTACTCCTAGCACAGCCCATGCTTCCAACCTTGGAAGAAGCCATAGCTGCCATGGCACAAGAAGAGACTCGATTGAAATTGATGTCCAACAAGGGCTCTTTCCAGGGGGAGCAAGCCGCTGTTGACAAGTCTGTCCTTGCCGCCTTCAATCAGCCTCCCTCTGTGGCCGGTGTTTGCCACAACTGTGGTGACTCAGGGCATTACATCAGGTTTTGTCCAAAACCCCTGCACAGTCAGTCGAGTGATCGTGGACGGGGCCGCGGAGGACGTCGAGGTGGTAGAGGCGGTTATGCTGGTAGAAGGAGAAATTATTTTGGAGGACACAAAGCTAATCTGGCGGAGGAAGGGGGAGAAAATCACCTGGCTGAATTAACCCCTCTTGAGAAGGAGTTCCTCGCGAGGTTACGCAGCACAAAGCTGGGTTCGGACGGCAATCATGGGGTGTCATCTACCTCGGGGGACCACATCACTTGCTTTGCCCAAACCAGCACAGGTATTCCTGCGCGTGCTCTTGCAGCAGCTGTCCACCAACCAGGTTGGATTATGGACTCTGGGGCATCTCGCCATGTCACGGGGTCCCGCGGTGAGTTCCAGGACTATACTCACCTACCGACGTCGGAGAGCATTCAGACTGCTGATGGTAACTACAGCCCTGTCATGGGTAAAGGCACTGTCGCATGCACCCCTTCTCTCACTCTCACCAATGTCTTATATGCTCCGTCTTTTCCTGTCAATCTTCTTTCTATTAGTGCCATTATTCTTGATCTTAACTGTACTGTTTCCTTTGACATTCCTACGGTGACTTTTCAGGAGAAGGGGACAGGACGACGACTAGGGACTGGCACATGGCATAAGGGGCTGTGGTACTTGGACATGACTGGACTGGACAAAGCATTGGCATCTCTGGTAGCAGACACACCACCAGAAGATTCACGGCGCAGTGTAGAAGATGAATTGCTACTCCACCACCAGCGTGTTGGTCATTCTTCTTTTAAAATTATTAGTCGAATGTATCCGTCCTTATACCAAAGGGCTAATAAAGAGAAGTTATTTTGTCATGCTTGTGAGTTGGGTAAACATACCAGAAGCACGTATGTGAGTTCAGAAAGTAGAAGTTCGACTGCATTTGATATGATACATTCGGACGTACGGGACCCTTGTCCTACAACCGATATTAACGGTTTTCGATGGTTCGTCACTTTTATTGATTGTTATACTCGCGTGACATGGGTCTACCTTATAAAGAATAAAAGTGACGTCTTTGAGGCGTTTCGAGACTTTCATCGCCGGGTAGAAACTCAATATGGCACTAAAATTAAGTGCTTACGGTCTGACAATGGGACGGAGTATACAAATAAGAAGGTTGCTGAGTATTTATCCACTCATGAAATATTACACCAAACTTCCTATGCCTATACACCGGCACAAAATGGTGTAGCCGAACGGAAGAACATACACCTGCTGGAGGTCGCACGGACGATGATGCTGGCTATGAATGTCCCGAAACACTTATGGGGGCAGGCGGTGTTAACGACATCTTATCTCATCAACAGAATGCCATCTCAGGTATTGGACTGGAAGACACCGTTGGAGATGCTTACTGGTGCAACCACGTACACTGTTCCACCGAAAGTATTTGGGTGTGTATGTTTTGTCCAAGATAATCGGCCAGGAGTTGGCAAACTGGATCCTAGAGCGGTTAAATGTGTCTTTGTCGGGTGCACGGCAACTCAGAAGGGATACGCATGTTGGAGTCCAGTTGAACGGAAGATGTTTGTAAGCATGGACGTTACATTCAAAGAACTGGAACCATATTATGGTTCGGATGACGGTTCGGCGTTTGGTGACACACCTAACACAGAGGGTGTTAGATGTGAGGGAAAGAAAATAAGCCCATCTGTGGTAGTCGGATCGGTCCGATGCCCGGTCGTGGAAAACTGGACGAAAGGGGAAGAAAGCAGTGACTCCGATACAGAAGATGAAGAAGGTACATATGTTAAACAGGGAGAGTATCAGACAATGGAAAAGGAGCTCCAAGTCTACAGAAGGAGACAGCAGAAGTCCAGTACCGTGCCCTGTGCCTACTGTACCAAGTCCCTCGTCTACTCCTGCTCCAACTCTTGAAGATGTTGCCCCCGCACAGAATCAATCTGATTCTGATGCGGATCTCTCTGACTCTGATGGTATGATCTCTCCACCACCTATTGCTCCCTTAAGGAGATCTTCTCGCATCAATGCGGGTAAGGCTCCTAGTCATTTTGATGATTATGAACATGATATTGCCAACTATCTGTCTTATTCTAACATTTCTTCGAATTATCGAGCCTTCATTGCATCATTAGACTCTACTTCGTTGCCCAAAAGTTGGCAGGAAGCAAAGAAAGATCCAAGGTGGAAAGCTGCAATGATGGAAGAACTTGGGGCACTGGAGAAAAATAAGACGTGGGAGCTGGTTCCATTACCCAAAGGAAAGAAAACTGTGGGATGCAAATGGGTGTACACAGTAAAGGAGACGTCAGAAGGAAAGGTGGAACGATACAAGGCGAGGTTGGTTGCAAAGGGATACACACAATCATATGACATCGACTATGATGAGACGTTTGCTTCAGTAGCGAAAATGAGCACCGTAAGAAGTCTGGTCTCCATTGCAACAAACTATGGGTGGAAGCTATACCAATTAGATATGAAGAATGCCTTCCTCCATGGGGACCTACAAGAAGAAGTGTACATGGAACTTCCGCCAGGGTGCTACGCTACAGAATCAGACGGAGGGACGTCGCATGGAAAAGTGTGCAAACTAAAGAAGTCGCTATATGGGCTCAAGCAATCTCCTCGAGCCTGGTTTGACAGATTCAGAAAGGCTGTTACAGGCATGGAATACCATCAAGCAAATGCAGATCATACGGTCTTTCTTCAGCATGCAAGAGGCCACATCACTATACTTGCTGTATATGTGGATGATATAGTAATCACAGATAATGATGAAGTCGAGATCGCTAAGCTGAAGTCAAAACTCGCGAAGGAGTTTGAAGTGAAGGATTTAGGAGCGATGAGGTACTTTCTAGGTATCGAGGTGTGTGAAGGCGAACAAGGAATTGTTCTCTCACAGAGAAAATACACACTAGATCTGCTGAAGGAGACAGGGATGCTGGGATGCAAAGCAGCAGTCACTCCAATTGACCAGAAGTGCAAGTTGGGAGCAGAAGCAGGAGAGCCAGTTGATCGTGAAAGATATCAACGACTTGTAGGGAGATTGATTTATCTGGGACACACTCGCCCTGATATCTCATTTGCGGTGAGTGTAGTAAGTCGCTACATGCATGATCCAAGAACGGTTCATATGGATGCAGTGTTTCAGATCTTGAGATATCTGAAAGGGACGCCGGAGAAAGGGCTATGGTTCAAGAAGAATGGATGTATAAAAGTTGAGGGATACTGCGATACAGACTGGGCGAGCTGCATAGACGATAGAAGGTCTACTACGGGATATTGTGTCTTTGTAGGAGGAAACTTGGTCTCATGGAGAAGCAAGAAACAGTCAGTGGTAGCACGATCTACAGCTGAAGCAGAATACAGAGCAATGGCTTTAGGAGTGTCGGAATTGCTGTGGGTGAAAGCGTTGCTGACAGAGTTGAAGCTGGACAAGGGAGCACCGTTACGTCTTCTGAGCGATAGTCAAGCTGCAATAAGTATAGCTAACAATCCAGTTCAGCACGACAGAACGAAGCACATCGAGATCGATCGATTCTTCATCAAAGAGAAGCTGGAACAAGGAATACTGAAGATTGATCATGTTCGCTCAGAAGAACAAGTGGCAGACTGTTTGACTAAGGGTCTTAGTTCATTAAGTCTGTCGAAGCTATGTAACAAGATGGGAATGATTGATATCTATCCCCCATCTTGAGGGGGAGTGTTAAGAACTAATAAGGGATTTAGTCCCACATTGGAAAATTGTAGTATGAAGAGGAGCTAGACTCCCTATAAGTAGTGGAGTAGCCAATCAATAAAAAAACAATTATTCTCTACAGATGCTTAACGTAATGATGATTTTAACTAACCCATTTTAGATATATTTTTCAAATATGTTCGCATTACTGAGTATGAACCATGAATTTGTTCTACTTTTATGTTTTACTTCACATCTCTTGGATTCCATTAAACGCCCCACATTGAATTTCTTTCCACCCAAAATATGCACATAATTTTCTTCTGAATATATTTCAGACACTCTACACAGCTGGAAACGCTTGAATCATCATTGCATTTCTAGAATCATCAATTTCACCCAAAAAATAGGGTAAAAGGCTTTTTGTTGCTGTTGTCGTATTAACTTAGTACCACTGCCAGCGTCCTCATCCTGTTCAGCATTAAGCTCTTTGTTCGCAGCAATGGACTCTCTCTCAAACATATAGCAGCATGTGGCATCTATTCCGTACCACAAACTAGTGCCATCCATAGAGCAAGAATCTTATGTCTAAGAGCAGATTGAGCTGTAATATAGGTTGTACCATTTTCCCCCGACCCTGCAACATGACACGATACAGACATGGAGACCATTTTCCCCCGACCCTGCAACATCGGTTTCAAGTCATTCCTTATTTTATTAAGCATGAGTTCTGCCCCTCAACAAACACCTCTCCTTGGTTAGTTCTTAATACCTTGCTTTCATGTCTCGCCCAATCCTCTTGGCCTTTAAGTTTTCCTCATATTCATCGGAAGAAATTAATATCACTTTTCAAGATGTGAAGACAATATATTTGACTGGCTGTGAAAAGCAATGCCTATTTGCTATATATATCATGTTATTTGTCTAACATGTACCTGATATTCAGGGAAGAAGTTACAGCACCCTACTCTCCGATGTCCGAAGATTCTGATGATTCTCGGTTCATAGGTGACCCCACCCTGAGCAATCTGGTGGTCCCATCTGAGTCCATTAGCAGGCCGACGAGTCCAGTTTCCCCCCACGGGCACCAAAGACCACTCTCCGGATTGTTTTCTTCTGTGAATCCCAACCCCGTTTCTGGGTGCACCCTCCCGGCTGTCATCTGCTCGCATCCACGTGGCCGCCGCACGGACTCAGAAGGCCGGTTTCCATCCTCGCCTAGCGACATGTGCCACACTGCAGACCTGAGGAAGACTGCCCTCCTGAGGTCGGTGCAGATGAGAACCCAACCAAGCTGTCAGGTGACCGACGGTGTCCTCCACGGCAGCATGCAGGGGGTAGAAGAGGGAGAAGACCCTGGATCCTGCTCGTGTCCGAGGGCTCCAGACGAGGAGGTGGGTTACCAAAGCTTGGATCGGGTTACGGATTTTGGTGATGGGTTCCGGGATGACAGTCTTGGCCAGGAACACAAATGTTACAATGCAAGATTTTCGGGTGAGAGGGATGGAAGCTAGAATCAAACAATGAGATGTGTAAAAGGAAAAAGCCTGGAGCATTAAATCTCCTGATCAAACAAATCAGCTCCTGGGGGGATGCTGTTGTTTTCTTGTTTCCCCCTCATTGTGCAAATTTCTGCATGCTGACTTCATACTCCCCATAGATGTTGATCAACAGTAATAGGTAGGCTGCACTTTCTGCAGCAGCTTATGTTTGTAGAATATGACATGTTGAGAGCTTGTGTTTGTAGAATATTGACATGTTGAGGAAGAGATCATGTTCTATGAGATGAAATATTTTCCCCAGAAAATCTGGGATAAAGGTGTTGTTGAGATGGAATGTGTTTGCACTAAAGATATGTTATTGTTATACTTATCTAACCCCTGGAATTTTGAGAGCCCTGTTCTTGGTGATTAGAGACATGGATTGACTCGAAACAAATTACTTGTAATCGGCTTAAATTTCAGAATAAGCCTCATATTCTAGCTTAAAGAAGGCCTCAAATATCATATTAAACTCCATGCCACTATAACATAGACTTGACGACAATGGACCATGGGAAGTAGGGGTGAGCGTGCGGTTTATTGGATTAGCAGTGCTACGTTGCCCACGGGTTTGGATCGCAGTCCTGGCCCGCGGGCCACGTGCCGCACGCCTATGGGCGGGGTGGGCCTGGGGGGGTGGTGGTGGTGGTGGTGGTTGTGTGGGGGGGGGGGGGGGGGGGGGGGGGGGGGGGTGACACGCGTGCGGGGTCACGGGTGCGGTCACCCCCGCGGTCAAAAAAGAATTTCCGTTATTGGATTTCAACCGAATAGTTCGGAATAATGAAAACTGCAATTTTTAAATCCGAGATTGAATCAATTTTTTTTTTTTCAAATCAAAATCGTATCTCTTATTCGGTTATGTTCAATTCTATACTCAGGGTCGCTTGGATTGTGGGAAAAAAAAAAGTTCAGTGGGATTAAATAAGGGGGAGTTAAGTGAGGGGGAGTAGAGTCAATACATAAAATCTTGTTTGAATTGGAGGGAGAGTTAAGTGGGGAGTATTTAATAGCTCTTGCTTGGATTGGAGATTTTGAGTGAAAGGAGGATTAAAAAAAATGATAGTTACCAAAATAACCTAACGTTATTACGTGTCATAAAATTAAAGTTGATTGAAATTTTAATTAGAACTTGTGAAAATATCTTCACAAATTAGGAAGGTACGGAGCAACATGTTGAAAACAAAACAAAATGGAAAAAAAAAATCATGATATTTTATAGAATAAGGGGTATTTATGACTTTTTAAACAAAATCGCTCAATCCTCCCTCGTTAACCCTCCGATTTGAGGGTATAAAAAAAGAAAAAATTTGAGTGGCACCCCACTTTTTTTACGCTTATTTAAGGTGCACCCCACAAGTTTATATGAATGTATGACACCCCCCACTTTGGACGGTTTCTGTCTAAAACGAACGGTCAAATTTTTTTTTTTGACGAAAATGCCCTTGTCTCCTTTTGTGTGCCCTCCTCCCCGTCATACGTGGCTGCCCCCCCTCCCCTCCGGCCGTGCTCGGCCCCCCTCCACGGCGTCGCCGCACTCCCCCCCTCCCCGACCTCGCCGCACCCCCCCGGCCATCACCACCACCACCATCACCAACATCATCACCATCATCATCATCACCACCACCATCTACCATCATCACCGTCCCCCCCCCTCCCGCTCTGCCCCTAGCAGCAGCTCGCGGCAGATGCATAGCTAAGCTTGTGAGCAAACAAGCCCAGCAGCAGCAGCAGCGCGCGGCAGCGGCGACAGCAGCAGCAGCGCGGCGGCGGTGGGGGCTAGGGGGCGGAGCGGGAGAAGGGGGGGTGGGGAGGGGGAGGGCGGAGCGTGAGGGGAGGGGGGGCGGTGATGATGGTGGATGGTGGTGGTGATGATGATGATGGTGATGATGTTGGTGATGGTGGTGGTGGTGATGGCCGGGGGGTGCAGCGAGGTCGGGGAGGGGGGGGGGAGTGCGGCGAGGTCGGGGGGGGGGGGGGGGGGGGGGGGGGGGAGTGCGACAACGCCGTGGAGGGGGGCCGAGCACGGCGGAGGGGGGGGGGGAGACGAATAGTTGACGCGGGGAAGAAGAGAACATATAGGGGGGTATTTTCGTCAAAAAAAATTGGTCAACGGGGTTGACCGTTCGTTTTAGACGAAAACCGTCAAAAGTAGGGAGTGTCATACATTCATGTAAACTTGTGGGGTGCACCTTAAATAAGCATAAAAAAAGTGGGGTGCCACTCAAATTTTCTCTAAAAAAATAGATAAAAGAGGGTGAAATAAACCCCCACTTAACCCTCTATAACTCTCCCTCCTAAACCCCCACTCTCAAACCAAGCATGGTTTTATTTTTTCCTCACTTAACTTTCCCTCACTTGAGGGTCTGCTTGGATTGAGGGAAAAAAATGAGCAGAGCTAAGTGGGGTTAAATGAGTTAAGTGAGGGTGTTTAATAACTCTTACTTGGATTGGAGATTTTTAGTGAGAGGAGGATTAATAAAAAAATATGATAGTTACCAAATAATCTTATTATATATGTCATAAAATTAAATTTGATTAAAATTTTAATAGAATTTGTCAAAATATCTTTACAAATTAGGAAGCTACGGAGCAACATGTTGAAAACAAAAAAAAAAAATAAAAAAAATTATGATATTTTATAGAACAAATAATGAGTATTTATGACTTTTTAAACAAAACCTTCCAATCCTTTTCATTAATCCTCCGATTTGAGAGTTAAAAAAATAGACAAAAGAGGGTAAAATAAATCGAATAATGCTCACCCTTAATTGGAATTGTAAAGAGCATAGTATGAAAATATTTGGTCACAACAGAACATCAGCAAGTGGATCAATCCTGGTTCTGTTCTTTGTTTGGTCTTTCTTTCATCTCACATCCGCATTTTGAGGTATGATTCGCATATCTAATTTGCTCGTTAGTTGTCAAATATTTGAAATGATTCCGATTTTTCAGTCGGTGCTGATGGAGTCGAGAGAAGAATTGCTGGTCATATGGGTCAAATTGCTGAGAAACGCCCTCTCCAGCCCGTTGAGAAGTGTCCACTGGAGCATGCTGTGAAGCGTCCTCTCCGGCATACTGACTTCTTCTTTCGCCAGCATCTCTCGCATGCGACGATGGCGCGACTGTCTCCTACTCAGGGGCGGACGCAGAAATTTAAGAGATGGAGGTCGACCTCAAAAGTAAAGAAAGTCCAAAAATAAAATTACATACTAGAAAATAGCATACATGTATTTGGTTTCACATGTCTTACAAAAAACATTGTTACTAATATCATATTACAATACTCCTCTCCGATTGCACATATTCTGAAATCGTTGACTAATGTCTTCATTGCTGACAGTCTCAAAATATCTTTTTCGATGTAAGAGACCAAATAGTCATTCATAAACTCATCTCCAAGTCGATTGCGTAGCTGAATTTTGATAATTTTCATGGCTGAAAATACCCTCCCGACATTTGTTGTCGCAACAGGTAAGATTAATGCCAATTTCAAAAACAGAAATACCAACGAATATTGTCGATGTCTCTTTGTTTGAACCATTTTTCTAGCAAGTCCATTAATCCCTGTAACATCATAAAATTGCTCGTTTGTGCAGACGTCCTCAATATAGTTTGAAAGTTGATATCCAAGACATGAAAGATCATCTTCATCAAAATCAGAGGGGTAAAGCTCAGTAAATGGTATCAACTTATCCATATCAAATGCAGCGAAAGAATCTCCTGGATCAAGACATGACATACACAACAACAACTCCGTATTCACCTCAGTAACCGACTATTTAACTCTTGAAGTTGTAAATCTATAGCGGAGTAAAATAATTCAACACGATAATAATGAAGATTTATGCATTTTTCAACATTACGACGCGACCTTCCATGAACTTCAAACTTGGCTTTCATGTTTGGGACCCCGATTCCATACTTTATGCAAAATAAAGACACTTCATTCAACAATGATTCCCATCCACCATTTCTCCTTCTTTGCAGTGTTTGCTTGATTGTTTTTACAATATTCATAGCATTAACAATGTCTTGGTCTTTCCTTTGTAATGCTTGTGACAAGTCATTGGTAATTTTCAAGATCATTTTCATCAGGTGTAAACAAAAGACAAACTGAAAAGTTTGAATTCTCTCACATAGATCATCTGCTTGAGTTCTGTGAGTCGCATCATGTGCATCTTCTACTATAACCAAGAGTACATCAATTAATGAGAAAAATAAGTTAATCAAACTCACTATTATGCCAAAATGAGAACCCCAACGTGTATCACCCGGTCGTTTTAATGTTGTTTCTTGATTCAAACATCTCCCAGTCAATATTTCACCATCAGCAATTCTTTGAATAACCTTTTAAAATTGTTTCTCTCAAAGAAGATCTCTCCGTTTGTAGGAGACTCCAACAACATTTGACAAAAGTGCTACAATATCAAAGAATGCATCAATCTTTGTATGATTCTTAGCAGCAGCTACAAGTGTCAGTTGCAATTGATGAGCAAAACAATGAATATAATGGACAGATGGATTCTCCATCATAAACAATGTTTTAAGACCATGGAACTCACCTCGCATATTGCTTGCTCCATCATAACCTTGTCCACGTATACTTGATAAACTCAGTCCATGACTAGAAAAGAGGGCCCCGATGGCTTCCTTAAGCGATAAGACAGTAGTATCACTTACATGTACAATTCCAAAAAAGCGCTCAACTGTGCATCCTCTATCATCCACAAAACGTAAAGCAACGGCCATTTGTTCTTTCATAGATATATTCCGTGCCTCGTCAACTAAAATAGCAAACAAACCATCACTAATATCTCTAATGATTGCATTTGTAGTCTCAGTTGCAATGACACTAACAATATCCTTTTGAATTCTAGGCGATGTCAATTTACGATTTTTAGGAGCATTCTTCAATACAATATTGTTGATTTCTTCATTGTGGTCGGCAAGAAATCGTAGGAGTTCAAGAAAGTTGTCTTGATTTACCGAATCTTCAGATTCATCATGACCACGAAAAGCCAAACCTTGACTCAAAAGAAATCTAATGCAATCAACTGATGCAGTCAATCGAATACGATAATCTGCTTGCAGTTGTGCAGATTGATTAAACATGCAAACTTCTATGTTTTGTCGTTGGAGTAGTAGATCACTGCAAGCTTTTGAACATTGATTATGAGTACTATTATAAGCTCCAACGTGAATACCGAATCTGCTCTTCTTCTTCCAATTTCTAAACCCCTCTCCAACAAATGCATCACCACCGCCTTGGTGTCTGTAATTGAGTTTGAATAGATAACAAACCAAACAATAGGCAGCATCTTTCGATATGTTGTACTCTAACCAATCGTACTCTCTAAAACAAGCAGCAACAAAACTACGATTGACTCCAGAAAATAGTGTCACAGGAAAATGATAATTTTTAGGTTGACAGGGTCCTTTTTATAAATACCATCATCGAACATTCTCCCTGTCATTAGCATCATACTCATGAATATTCTTTCTTAATCCATGATTGGTAGTAAGCTCATTTAAGTTGATCTCTATATGAGTGACCCGAGGGAGCATATGAGGAGTGGAGTGATGAAGTTCTTGTTGATTTCTAATAGAAGCATCCACATATGTAAACTTTGGTGTCAACACCTTAGAAAAAAATCTTTGCATCCTAAAATAGTGAATAAAAGCTAATTTAATTTAAACATGTATTTTTATTTATTCAAGGTTCAGTATTTGATTTATTCATGTGTATATTTCATGTTTAATATTTAATTTAAACAAATAAAACCCTTTATGAGAAATCTTTGATATTATTCATGGTTCTATGTTTCTCTCTACTCAGACATCTATTTCCCTGGATTGCTAATTTACTCCAAACAGTGGATAAAACCAAAAAAAATACTTGTATAAAATATATTCAACCAAACAGTTTTCTGAAAGAAAGTAGAATATTAAAATTTACCTATTTTTTGGAATATGAATTTGATAAAAATAAGAGAATCAAGCCATCAACAAAGAGCAAAGAAGCAAATGTGGATGACCTGGAAAGAGGAAAATGTAAGTTAAAGAAATATATTCGGAATGAAATGTATCAAGAACTTAACACACACGAAAATCAGATTCAATTTTGATATGTTTGTACTTACTCCGAGTAAAAAATATAGGATTTGGCCGAACTGAATGAGATGTATTTAACACCGCCCCTGGAACCGAATAAAGTATACGAAGACTAGTGTGCTTTGTTATATAGCCTGGGATTGGCCGAATGAAATGTAAGTTTGTTACTTACTGTGCTTTGTTTATATAGCCTAGTCACTAGTGTGCTTTGTTATATAGCCTAGGAAATTGGAGAGGCCAGCATTAACAAATGGTGGCAGCAACATTCTTGAATGAAGAGGTATCGTTACTTACTGTGCTTTGTAACGTGTTGAAGACTTTCTTTGAAGGAGACCTTTCAATGAAGAATGTTGTTGCTGTAGTACGAAGACTCTTCTTTGAAGGATACCTTTCATTGAAGAATGTTGCTGCTGCAATACTTTATGACCCAGCTGTACAGTTCTTGATCGAGTGTGAAGTAAACAAAATATGAGTGTACAGCGAACAAAATATTGTCTGCAGTATTTATGTCCCCACTGGACAAAATATGCTCTGCAGTATATTATGATCCCTACTGTATTGAAGAGACTTTCATTGAAGAATGTTGTTGCTGCTCTGCAAAAAAAAAAAAAAAATGAAAACTCAGTGGGGTCAGATGACCCCACATGCCACTGGTTGCGTCCGCCCCTGGCTGCAGTACTTTATGACCCAGCTGTACAGTCCTTGATGGAGTGTGAAGTAAACAAAATATGAGTGTACAACGAACAAAATATTGTCTGCAGTATTTATGACTCCAACTGGACAAAATATGCTCTGCAGTATATTATGACCCCTACTGTATTGAAGAGACTTTCATTGAAGAATGTTGTTGCTGCTCTGCAAAAAAAAATTAAAAACTTAGTGGGGTCAGATGACCACATATGCCACTGGTTGCGTCCGCCCCTGGCTACAACACTTTATGACCCAGCTGTACAGTCCTTGATGGAGTGTGAAGTAAACAAAATATGAGTGTACAGCGAACAAAATATTATCTGCAGTATTTATGACCCCACTGGACAAAATATGCTCTGTAGTATATTATGACCCCTACTGTATTGAAGAGACTTTCATTAAAGAATGTTGTTGCTACTCTGCAAAAACGAATTGAAAACTCAGTGGGGTCAGATGACCCCACATGCCACTGGTTGCGTCCGCCCATGGCTGCAGTATGATCCAGCTGTACAGTCCTTAATGAAGTGTGAAGTAAACAAAATATGAATGTACAGCGAACAAAATATTGTCTGCAGTATTTATGACCCCACTGGACAAAATATGCTCTGCGGTATATTATGACCCCTATTGTATTGAAGAGACTTTCATTGAAGAATGTTGTTGCTGCTCTGCAAAAAAAAAAATTGAAAACTCAGTGGTTTCAGATGACCCCACATGCTACTGGTTGTGTCCGCCCCTGGCTGCAGTACTTTATGACCCAGTTGTACAGTCCTTGATGGAAGTGTGAAGTAAACAAAATATGAGTGAACATCGAACAAAATATTGTCTGCAGTATTTATGACCCCACTTGACAAAATATGCTCTGCAGTATATTATGACCCCTACTGTATTGAAGAGACTTTCATTGAAGAATGTTGTTGCTGCTCTACAAAAAAATAAAAATAAAATAAAATAAAATTGAAAACTCAGTGGGGTCAGATGACCCTACATGCCACTGGTTACGTCCGCCCCTGGCTGCAGTATTTATGACCCAGCTGTACAGTCCTTGATGGAGTGTGAAGTAAACAAAATATAGGTGTACAACGAACAAAATATTATCTACAGTATTTATGACCCCACTGGACAAAATATGCTCTGCAGTATATTATGACCCCTACTGTATTAAAGAGACTTTCATTGAAGAATGTTGTTGCTGCTCTGCAAAAAAAAATTTAAAAACTCAGTGGGGTCAGATGACCCCATATGCCACTGGTTGCGTCCGCCCCTGGCTTCAGTACTTTATGACCCAGCTGTATAGCCCTTGATGGAGTGTGAAGTAAACAAAATATGAGTGTACAACGAACAAAATATTGTCTGCAGTATTTATGACCCCCACTGGACAAAATATGCTCTGCGGTATATTATGACCCCTACTGTATTGAAAAGACTTTCATTGAAGAATGTTGTTACTGCTCTACAAAAAAAAAATTGAAAACTCAGTGGGGTCAGATGACCCCACATGCCACTGGTTGCGTCCGCCCCTGGCTGCAGTACTTTATGACCCAGCTGTACAGTCCTTGATGGAGTGTGAAGTAAACAAAATATGAGTGTACAGCGAACAAAATATTGTCTGCAGTATTTATGACCCCACTGGACAAAATATGCTCTGCGGAATATTATGACCCCTATTGTATTGAAGAGACTTTCATTGAAGAATGTTGTTGCTACTCTGCAAAAAAAAAATTGAAAACTCAGTGGGGTCAGATTATCCCACATGCCACTGGTTGCGTCCGCCCCTGGCTGCAATACTTTATGACCCTGCTATACAGTCCTTGATGGATTGTGAAGTAAACAAAATATGAGTGTACAACGAACAAAATATTGTCTACAGTATTTATGACCCCACTGAACAAAATATGCTCTGCAGTATATTATGACCCCTACTGTATTGAAGAGACTTTCATTGAAGAATGTTGTTGCTGCTCTGCAAAAAAAAAAAAATTAAAAAAAATTTGAAAACTCAGTGTGGTCAGATGACCCCACATGTCACTGGTTGCGTCCGCCCCTGCTCCTACTCACGATGACTGATATATAATCTGGTGGAATATGTGTACATAATGGAGACATATGGGGCTCTCGTCCTCATGAAATGAGTAGGCTAGCCAGACAACCTATTTGATGGCAAGATAATAAGAAATTAAATTGAGACGACGAAGATAATTCTAATAATTAAAAATAAATGGCCAAATATTTAAATATTTTACCTCAATATGCCGCATTGTATCAAATTGGGCACGATAAATTGAGACTACCTTGTATACATAATGTGCCTGATCCACTACATTCTGTGGTCCATCGCCTAGAGATCAGGAAGACTTCAACATCACTAATTATATTGGTGACTGGCCTACCAATAGAGAAATATTTGTAGGTATCAAAACTAAAATAGAAATAATATGATATTAGAACAAATAGAGAAACTGTATAGGCTATTAACTAACATAAATATTATTTTTATTCATACCCAGTGACATGCATCCAAGAATATTTTTGCTAGATTTCGTCAAGGAGGCACAAAAATACGCTAAATTAGCAGCTCCCATGCATGACGGGTGGGTTCAACCAAATTATCCAAAAATGGTAGAAGACACATATTTATCATATTTTTCATTGCGTTGGGAAAAAATTGCATCACATAAACAAAGCAAGTAGGCTACAGTACAACACATGACCTGAAAATATTATATTTTACATAAATAATAAATTAAATGTTACTTAACCTTAACATTAAACTACATACCCGAATTTTATCCACATCAACCTCGTCGTCAATAGTGTGATGTAGATCAATGAAGTTGTCACGAAGCCATGTTAACTTCACACTGTTTTTATGTCCTATACATGATTGCGACATAACACCGAGGTATCTCCTGATTAGATCACAGACAAATAACTGATCGTTGAAATATATAGGTTCACCTGTAATAGGTAACAAGTATTGCGTTCAGTCCACCAACGCTCAACGTGACTTAAGATTAAGGGTTTGTTTGGATAGGCTTTCTGAAATTTTGTTCTGAAAATAGTTTTTTTAAAGTAAGTTATAAAGTTATTTTTTGATTATAAAAATTCTGAGTTTGTGTTTGGTTACTTTTATTCGAAAAATAGTTTTCTGAAAAGAAAAATCAGATTCTGTTTGGTAAAAAAAATCCAGATTTTGGAAAATAATATAAATATATTGTATCCATAATTTTTGTGTCCAACTTTTGGTGTCCAGCATCTGTGACACTATCTTGTCGTGTCCACATTGATGTGTCATTGCCACAGTAGCTTGGGTCCTTCCCGAGAGCTCCGACTACCGTTGTGCAAGATATCTTCGACAAGAACCCAAAACCAAAACCCTAAGTCGACCACTACAGGCGGCCGTCGACTTCGTTCGCAGTCGTCGATGCGGCTTGACAAATTTGGTGCCATGGCGATGTATCATGCCCCAGAACCAGAATACTGGAGAGCGGAGGCAGACACAGCCAGCTACGTATATAGAAGTGTAATCCACCTCGATATACGGTCACGGCTGTCTAGATGTATGAGAGTTTATCTACAAGCCATCCGTCTCTTATGGTCAAGAACAAGCCTAGTGTCTCAATCTCAAACAAGTAATAATAGTCACAAGATGTTAGACCATCAGATATTCAATAGTAAGGTGTCCCATACATTTCATATACAGATGATCATGAAACTAGTCGTACAAAATACGAGGACTAGCAAGATTTTCAGTCATACATGATCAACCCTAGGATTTGTTAATCATGTTACAGCCCGTAGACAGACAAGAAATATAAGTATTCAACACGAGCTAACACTTGCTCGGCGGCTAAACGCCTCAAAAGAATAATTTTACAATAGAGCGGGAGAGCAAAATTAAACCCACTCGTTGCCAGGGTTTCTTCTAGTGTTCCTATCTGGCTGGAAGGCGGGGAGATCCTCGGGTGCTGCTCCAAAATCTGGCCATGCAAAACCAGCTGGGTCAGACCCCAGAAAGAGCAACTGCCACAAGGGAGGCTTCACTTAGGAACTAAAACCAGCAAGTTAGAGCACAAAGCATAATAATAACAAGAAAACTGGAGGCATGAAAGTATGGTGATAAACGATAAGATAACTTAGAAACTATTCCAGTAACCAAGTTACAACCCGTAAACCAAACAAGGACCGGGGTTGTAACCCTTTGCCTGAACAGAACTTACCCTCTAACCAATTATCGACAAGTAAGCATAAACTGTAAAATGTTCCGAAGTAACCATGTACTGACATGGTCTATACAAGACTAGACTCCATCCATCAATCTCGACCAAGCAATGAGTACGGCTTGATACTTTAACTAACTAGGGTTATCACAAGCCTAGTTACTAACAAGATGCAATGAGATGTTCCAACAGTCACAAGCCCTGCAGCTATCCAGTTATCCTTCCGCAGGTTGAGAGTTGTATTACGTGGATACATCACCCAAGAGACAAATGTATCCCACGGTGACTTGGGGGTGCAACACATGACAGTGTGCTGGAAATGCGTCCTACTCGACGGCAGGCTACAAGTCCAATTAAAGCGTCCAGATAACGGGATTGCCTGTGACTGAAAAATCTCTTTATGAACTACTTGATCAATCTAGTCATTAACCTAGTCAGATTCAGTATGAATTTCTGACCGTGGTAACCAGGGATGCAAGTCCTAGACATGATGCAAGACGAGACTGGTAGCTTACACAAGCACATTCAAGAACAATCACCTACGGTGTCAAGATGAGTTATTAATCAGCATGTCAAGATAGCCATCGCAACAATATTCAAGATTACATGTTAGGTTACTTATCAAGATTTCTTATCATGCCAAGAGTGCGTCACGACGGACCACCATCAAGAATTATCATGTCAAGTTACTTGTCAAGAGTGCACCACGACGGGTCACTATCAAGAGTTATCATGTAAAGGCCTTGTTTGGAGTGCGCCACAACGGGCCACTATAATGTCATGTTACTTGTTACTTGCTAAGAGTGCGCCTTAACGGACCACTATCGTGTTCCATCCTTACACTATCATGAATGAGAGAAACTTGCATAAAATAGTTAGTAACATATTCTTGAAGCCAAGGAAAAGATCTACAACTTCTATGTTGGAAGTTGGGAGAGATTCTGACCACAAATCAATCAAATAGGACATGAAACAACCAAATTAAGCACTATACGGCCAAGGGTGGAAGGGGGCTCATGCGACAGTAGATGGGTACCCATCTATGCGGTAGGATAGATGGGTGCCCATCTATACGGCAGGGTAGACGAGTTCCATGCGGCAAGGTGGATGGGGTCTTATGCGGCAGTAGATGGGTACCCATCTATGCGGCAGGGTGGATGGGGTGCCATCTAAGCGCATGGTCGATGGGGTGCCATCTATGCGGCAGGATGGATGGGGTTCCATCTATGCGGCAGGGTCGATGGGGTGCCATCTATGCGGCAGGATGGATGGGGTGCCATCTATGCGACAGGATCGATGAGGTGCCATCTATGCGGCAGGGTCGATGGGGTGCCATCTATGCGGTAGGATGGATGGGGTGCCATCTATGCGGCAGGGTCGATGGGGTGCCATCTATGTGGTAGGATGGATGGGGTGCCATCTATACGGCAGGGTCGATGGGTACCCATCTTTTCTGAAAATCTGAGAAGGGTAGTCATGGAACCCATAGCTTCCAAGCTCCACAAAACCTTCAATGTAAGTCCAAATTTGGACTTCCATAGTTCTAAATGGGGTAGAATGAAATTCTCTACAACATGGAACAATCAAAACTTGAAAATAATAAAGTTTGATAGATCAAAACCCAAAAAATCCGAAAATGCAACAAACTTAGATCTACAAGAAATAAACCATAGAAATTAAAAATGCTAAGTACTAAAGTGTCTTAGAATCTCGTGAGGAAGACAATGGAACAACAAAAATTAAGTTCCTCCATGAAGCAAGTTGCACTTGCCTAAGCTTCTCTTGGTAGGTGGAGAAGTTAAGAGGAAAAAGATGAAGAAATAAATGAAGAAGGAGAAGTAAATGAGGAAAGAGAGAGAGGGGTTGGTGGCCTTTAAAGGGAGGGGTTACATGTTGAACCAACCCAACCAAGCCAAACCAAATCTAACCAAGCCATGCCAATATTAAACTAATGCAAGATTAAACCAAGATTAGCTAGTTAAGACAAGTCACAATACGGGTCAAAATTTCGTACACGTATACTGAAAATACGTATAACAAAAAACGGAGGTGACACGATGGGGGGAGTTGGTGGACGTGGCTCGTCGAGCCGCCGCCGCCGACGAGGTAGAATCGACCTCCACCTCCAGCTAGCCAAAGTCCAGTCCCGTAAGCGACGTGCCCTCTGCCATCGTACCGGCCTAACCTCGTCACTTTAGAGAAGAAGAAGCAAATGTTCCTCTGCTTCTGGCTTTAATTGTAAGAAGAAGGAGACTCCGGAGAAGAAGAACAAGGAAAGGAGGAGAGAGAAAAAAAATGGTTTTAGAAAAGAGGGCTGGCTGAGAGAAGAACTTTTGTTGGAAAAGAGGGCTTGGGTCCCAATAGAGAAAGTAAAGAAATTGCACTCCAAAAATATTTTTTTAACTCCGAGAAAACTGTGTTATAACGCAGGTTTTGCAGAATTTTTTTTGGAAAGCGTGAGTTGACGTTAAAACTCACAAAATTGCTTTTAAAATGTAACCAAACAGAGACTAATGGTCCGCTTGGTAACGGTATTTATATATGTTTTGGGCTACTTTTGAACCGATCCTTTATGAAAAATCCTACTTGTTAATTTTTTTGAGATACTGATTTTGGCCGACTCAAAAATCCTCCAAAATCGGTATAATATAATTTTGGTGGCTTTATAAACACCCCAAATCGATAAGCTTTAAGATATTTTATTTTATTTATATCCTCATCAAAAGTGTAAAATTATAATTACTAATACCAAGCATGGGACATATATGTAATTTTTGTGTGTAAAAAACTTTCAAAACCGTTCGTTAATGAATTACCAAGCATGATTTGGACTGGTTTAAAAGTCGCTATTTAAAACTACCCAAAATCGAACCCCCCCAAATAACCGCTCATAACATGTACTCTAAAAATACATCATAACCGTTACCCCTACAATTGCCAAACAGACCTTAAGTCTCTACCATGGATTATGAATTTAAGTTCATCTAAATGGGTGGGACACAAAGACATGCACCAAGGCATTTGGGAGCTATTTAGCTCCCATGTAGTGTAGTGCCTCTCGTGCCGCCAACTTCCATGCTCTCGTGTTCACTACTCGGAACTATAATCGCATGACTATAATGTATACATTTTGTTTATGTGAAAAATATATAACTAACACAACTTAATTCAAAAAAATTCAAAAAATTATATGTCCACCGAATATCCTAGACATGTGATTCTTAAGTTGCTGGATAATTATCAGTAGTCGGTCCACCAAAAATACGTCCGTCGTTTAGGGTAGTCATCTAAAAAAAACCAACGGTGTTCATTTTTTTTGTATTCATTCTTGTATATTGGTGTTGAATCCCACAAAATGAATTTGAATACATGTACACTTCCTTGTGCAAACATTAACAAATAGTATAAGATTATACAATGATCCAGGTTAAAACGTAAAAAGTACAAAATTTGGATTAACAAATAGTATAAGATAAGGCCCAAATTTTTGCACGCAATAAATAGTCCAATGATCCACCTTAAGGCCTCGTTTGGTTTGCGGAATCATCGGGTTGAGAGAGGAAAGTGATTACTTTCCTATATTTGGGTGCCAAAGGAATTGACAAGGAAAGGAAAGTGACTCCCAATGGAAAAAAAATTAGAGAGAAAAGTGATTCCATCCATCTAAATAAGGAATCACTTTCTCACATTGAAGTATTCTCTTTCATTTTCAAATTCCTTGGCATTTCCAAACATAGAAAAGAAAAATCAATAAAAAATATAATTTTCAAAGGAAAAAAAAAATGTCAAGGAATTAATTTCCTTTTCCTTCCATTCCGCAAACCAAACAAGGCCTAAAGGAATACAAGGAAACATGAAAGAATATATGCGATTAAACATGGTTGAAGATTTGGATTAACAAATAGTATAAGATTATACAATTCACATACTATTTTTTGGAATCCCAATTTTAATTGGCGTTTCAACTAATCTCCGCACGCATTGATGTCTCATCTTTTTCACGCCATTTCAATTGGCATTTCAAGCCTCCATACGTCATTTTAATTGGCGTTTCAAGTCCTAACACGTCAATCCAACTGGCATTCAACACCACGCCTTGGCATTTTAAGTTTTAGCCTAATCACGCGGTTGCTTTTCACGTTCCATTCTATTTCCTATAATTTTAACTAAATTACAATTTGATACACTCAACTATAACTGATTTTCAACTTGATACCCTCAACTTTTATAGGTACCAACTTAATATCCACAAAAAATTAGGACCAAATTATCCCTTCTCTTCTCTCCCAACCCTACCCCCTCTCTCTCTCTCTCTCTCTCTCTCTCTCTCCGGCTGCAGGTGGCAGCGGGCGGGCGCGCACGAGCGGACGGCAGGCGTGGAGGCAGCGGGCGCAGGGATGCTCGAGGGCGCGGCGAGCTGGGCAGCGTGCGAGCGGGCACGGGACAGATCGCAAGGGCGTGCGCGAGTGGGTGCAGGGAAGAGCGCGGCGACGCTCGGGGCAGTGCGCGAGGGTGCATACGAGCGGGAGCGCGGGCTCGGGGACGGGTAGGGGGGGTCGCCGGAGGGGGGATCAGTGGCGTAGCTAGAATTTTCTCCTAGGGGACGTGACATTTATTATTAAAATTATAATATATTTATAGTTCCAAAATATCATATATCATATATTAATACCAAATATCATAAATTATTACTGGATTAATACGAATAAAAACAATATAAAGTATCAACCCATTTAATTGATTAATACAAATAGGAAAATTATGTTTCATCTACAATTTAGCTAAAGTGATATATTCATTGGGTTGGCTCCGAGTAAATAATGTATTCAATTATAATAAGAGTGTCAATGGATCTATTTGTAGTTGATCTGACTTTGTTACACATCTTAAAGTCATAGATATCAGTTTAAGATTTCAAGATTAATGACGAGCCACATGAGTAGGTTTGTGTTACATATATATCTCGAGTACCAACTGGATCAAAATTCAATTGGCACATATGAGATCTAGATAATGATCCCCACATCAATTATCTTTCTTTCGCACACATTCTCATGTGGCTAGACAAGAAAAAGAATATGAAAGGTGATGACGGTTCCTTTTCACATTTAGGTAAAGTATGGAGTTGATTGATGGACAAGTTATGAGAATAGATCCCATAGGAGCACGATAAACTAATTACTTTACTTTTACAATGAATCTTAATCTCCATCGTCGCACTTGATTAAAGTGACTAATTACTTTTATACCAATGAAATTAGAGAGATGATGATTGAACATGGATTTTCAAATCCAGAAGGGCCATCCATTATTGAGATATTATTATATGAAGAATTTGGGATATTTCTATATCCTTAATAATATTTCACTATCCTTTGTAATCGATATCCAGCGATAGCAATGACATGCTATAATAGTCCATATAATATTAGATCTCTTTACAAGACACTAAATTTGATTAACTGAACTTGCTCACCCACAAAAATGATTTAAGATGTTCCAACACCTTCTAAATGTCATTAAAATGATGTGAGTTGGTAGTAACTTCTGATGGTAGAGAGCTTGAACTGAGGGCTTTGTTTTGAGTAAAATATGCATGTCGTCAAAGGAGAATAATCAAGTAATCGTCGTTTCTTCATTGTCAAAATTATATAGGAAAAACTTAGCAATGTTATTAATAATACACTTGGAACTTTGAAGAAACTCTCTATTATTTGTTTGTGATCATGTTATATTCTTTTTTAAATAACTCAAAATCTGAGGGGGTGCAGTGTCACGCGCCGAGTCGACAAACCGTTCGTCCCCGGTGTTATTATGCCGAATCGATCGTCCTCGCTAAGGCGTGATGCCGTACGAGTCTGGAATTGTACTCGTACAAGGCAAGAACATTACGTTGATTATTATATTGAAACACCAAGTTGAAACTTCACAAATCATATCAGAATATAAGACGCAGTTTCGGAAGATAGAAATATATTTTTCATTCATAGCTTGCAAACGAAGTGCAAGTTGTAATTACATTGGATGTCGTTACGGGTACATTGATTGAAACAAAAGAAATATACTCGACAAGTTGCCTGAACTAACACTTGTCGCTCCATACATTCGCTCCTTTATACATAAACCTTCGATTGAATTGGCTTCAAAATACTTCAAAAATAGGAAGAGCTTCAAAACGCATCCCCGCACTTCAGCTTCAGTTTAGGGCTCCCGCAGCACCTGGGGAGTTGGGGAGGGGGTTAGCAAAATACAATTGCTAAGTGGACGAAACGAACCCACTCGTCAAAACTGACTCTGATTGTTAAGGAAGGCAAGCTATAGAGTTTTCTTTCTATTTAGAACTAAATGAATTCAGTTCATATCGAGAGCCATCTTTGAAGTAGTAAAGCATACATTAAAGCATAGTGATTTATCACAATTTTTACCATGGTCGTGCTCGTCCCTGCATAAAACACAGATAATATTTACTACATGCATAAGATAATAGGTGAGCATGCTCTATCTTATATGCGGTCATTGTTGTTACCACCACTTGGGACTATCTCAACGGCATTTAGGCCCGTTCAGTCTAGGTTGCAAGCCTGACTGACGGTCCCGCAATGCATCAGTACCGAAGCACGATTATTCATTCCTCCTAGGTTGATTCGATACCGATGCCCCATATTCCGATTCGAGGAAAATCAAACTTGTGCACAAGCTGTCCATGAACATGCCAATGCGTGAACAGTTTAATATATGCAAACAGATTTGTATAGCGCGGACAGTATTGAACGATATTATCATTTCTCCCAACTCATGCAACAATTTATTTTCTCCAAAGTCGTACTTTTGATTTAGCATCCCGTAGTGTCACGACCCGTACCCTGAAGAGGGGCACGAGCACGTGGTTACGTCCAGCCTACACCACAGAATCGGCGGTAGAACGCTGTATATAGGGTCTTGTAAGCCCCTGAACTTAGGGCTTATTTTTTTCAATTTTATAATTCAATTATTTTGAATAGATATTATTATTTGATTTAATGCTCTTTACCGTGCCTTTGACTTCTGGAGCGCTAGGAATGCCAGTCTCTGGAATCCTTCTTCTTGAAGTTTGAAGTAGACGAGATTACCTCCACGTCGATATATCATGTCCCATCCAAATTTGCTTCCTTGTACTCTTTTTGTATCGCACAAGTTCGGGTCAATTTAGACCATTTATTATTAATTGATTTCCCACTCTTTTCCTTGATCCTCATAAGTACGTTATCGTGGCTTTTAATTTAGGAGCACCAGACTAGTCTTTTTCTTGAAACCAACTTGTCATGCCTGATCTACTCGAGACGCTCTTCACCCCTAACCTTCGTGTCCCACTCAGACACTCTATTTTGTGCTCCATTTCCTTCGCACAACTTTCGGTTCAATTTAGGCCAATTAATTATCTACCGTAAAATCTGATTTAATTTCCAATTTAATTTCGGGACCCGACATCGACCCAACCTAGTCGACACAAAATATGGACACGGCCCACGTGAAGCCTACTACCCGTCTGCCACTTGTGTCCCATTTATTTGAGCCCCCGCATGCTACTTATTTACCCATGATTATAAATACCTAAATTAATTTAATTGTTGTACCTAGTCCATTTTGGCCCAGCCCGGCTCCACTGAACCCAACCCCAGCTCCATGTTGCCCTCCATCATGACTGTCCATACCCCCACTAATATTTTTCCCTACCCTAAATATCTTTTTTTTATTAATATCTAATTCTCTCATTTGTATATATATATACATATATATACATATATGTATATGTATTATACTCTCACTCTCTCTCTCTCTACATCTAAATCCCCTCACAACCAATTCCCCCCTATGTGTGGCCGACCTACCTCTCCCACTCTCTCTCTCCGTTTTCTCTCTCTTCCAAGTAATATCTTTCATCCTCTCTCTTTCTATATAATGTACACTCACACACATATATTAATTCCTACTCTCTCTCCTTAGTCACCACAACACACCCAACCCCCCATCACTGTCAGCCGAACAACTCTTCCCCCTCTCTTTCTATAATATCAAAAATTCTCTCCCTCTCTATCTCATTAATATCTCTCTCTCTCTCTCTTATTATATTATGTATACTCACACCTACATATCTCTCTCTCTCACTATTTCCTCTCTATTCTTCACACAGCAGCAGCTCTACCCCATGCCGAGCCCATGGCCGACCACCCCATGGCTGGCCGAGCTCACTCTCCTCCTCCTCCCGACTTCACCTCCTCCTCCTCCTCCCTAGCTCAAACCGACGCACCACCACCTACATCACCATCACTCAAGCCGCCACCACCACTCCCGTGCGCCACCGCCGGGCACCCCGCTACCGCAGGGCCACCGCCATGCCAGGCTAGCACCGCCGCCGCCGCGCGCACGTGCGCCTGCACGCAGCAGCAGCCGCAGCGCAGCCTCGCAGCAGCAGCGAGCGCACGGCCGCGCGCGCTGTAGCCGCCACCGGCGCCGTCGCGGTTGCCGCCGCCGCCGGCGAGCCTCCCCACTCGGCCAGGCGCACCCCCAGGCAGGCCCCCATGGCCACTGCCTTCCTCCCCGACGCGATACATAGGCGATTCGTGCGTTTTGCACGGAATCCCGTCGACGCACGCGCGTTTCGAATTTCAGAATTTGCGTCTCGGGCAGCGACTTCGTGAAGATTTTTCGGACAATCCGACCGTTGGATCGGCGATTTCTTTGCTCCGTCTCAATCTCGGTATATCCACCTTCACTCCTCTCAAATTTCACCCGTTAATTTCGTCGTTTGATACATCAAAACCGGCCACCAAGTTGACGTTTTAATTGAACTATTTTTGGACAGTTTCGTGACGCCAACTTCGCGGGTTCGTATCTTCGTCATCGTAGCTCTGTTTTACGTGCCACCTATTCCGGTGCACAGCTGGTATAACCCTCTTTCTTAACCCTTTAGATTTCGTTTCAATTTGAGCTTGTTAGGTCGGTCGAATTCGACGCCAAAGTTGGCCGTTCGAATTCTTAGTGTTGCACTTGTTAAATTCCATTTTTGAACTCGGGACTCAGGATTCAATTTCTGACACCACCAGTAGACTCGTGGCGTCGTTCTGGCATGTTTTCATATAAAGCTTGCTTGATTTGGAGAACGTGGGCCCTGGCACAGATTTTGGTGCAAAGCGGGTCCCACTTTCTGGGTCAACGGGTCACTTTGAGATCGACTCATTGGAATCCAATTCCGGATATACCGTTGAGTTCGTATCGTCATTCTGGAATCGTTGACATATAATTTGCTGAGTTTTGAGAACATTGGCTCCGATACGCTTTTCTGTACAAATCGGATTTTATTGTCCCGATCAACGGACCAATTTGAGATCGGATCAACGGAATCCAATTCTGGATATACCGTTGGGTTCGCATCGTCATTCTGGATTCGTGGACATATAATTTGTTAGGTTTTGTGCACTTTTATTTTGACACATTTTTTGGTGCAAAGTGTGTCCAACGGCGGACATCATTTTGGCCCGAAATTACCTTTTTGCCCATGTATCCAAATTGGACTTTTGGACAGGCTATCCTAGCTGATTTGACCATTCTGGACACGTTGGTAATATTTATTTTATCATCCGACAACATCTGTAGGTTTTTACCCTATTATTATAATCTTTATCCTTTGTGGTATTTGAGATCCATCGATTCCAGTTATTTCACAACCACTGAAATTGAATGTGTTGATCCTGTAGATGTTTGTAGAGACTAGCTTTGACATAGTTTGACCATGGTTGACTACTTTGACTGAACGTCGAAGTAGAGTCAATATTTTACCTAGGTTAGACTAGTTTTGACCTTGGTTGACCACAGTTGACTATTTTTGACAAAAGTCAACCGGAAGTCAACCGTAGCCTAAGATTGACCAGAACTTGACCGAAGTTGACCAGTTGACCCAAAGTCAACTGTTAGTCAACGTTAGTCAAGTTTGACCTAGAATTGACCTAGAGTTGACCAGTTGACCAAAAGTCAACTATAAGTCGACCATTGACTTAGATTGACCTAGTTTGATTTGCTTTGACTTGTCTTAACCTAGTTTGACTTAGTATGACTTGATTTTACTTCCAAACCCTTATATTGATACAGTATTCCACCTATAAGTCTTCGAGGCACTGTTCTTGGACCAGTTGACGTATTCCACCAGATCACAGGCGAGTACATTCTCTGATAATATTTTTGTTTTATGATATCGTCTATGTTTCTTGTATTTAGTGTAGATATCCTTGTTCTCTTGACACATTGTTCACACGGATTGGTATTTCTCTGGATCCCGTCATGAGATGTTATTCCTCGTTTTCCTTGGTATATCTTGTGCAAGTCTTTCTTGTTCCTTGTGCACTGTATAGACACGATTCCTGCGAAGTCTAGCTACCCTCTCGGAGAATCGCATGTCATGATGTGTCATGGTTGGATCCACTATACTAGTCGGGGACGGGGAGTATTAGTGTAGATGTGTGGTCATTATCCGCCTTGTTTATTCTTGTAGACCTTGAATGCTACCAATCCTACACTCCACGTAGGATTGGCTGATCAGTAGACCTTGTGCAGACCCAAGCTGGCCACACGTTGAACTAGTACTCACACACTTAGCAGATGATTCTTGATTCTTGTACATGCCATGATCAGTTTTACTTGCCTTGTTCTAGCTCTAGATTTACAGCTTACCTTGCCATGATACTCACATGTACATTTTATAATTTCTTGTATATTCTCTCTATTTACTGCTACATGTTCAATATCGTCTAATTAGAACTGTTATTTGAGATTTGTGCTTGTTCCATCCTGATTGGATATGTTGACAAAATTTTAGGAGTAGTTGTGCCCTCAGTATTGGACTTCATGATGTTGCTAGCTGAGGTGGATCTCACTATTCTTCTATGTGAGTTGCCTGGTAGTTATCCTTAGTTAGTCTTGTTGTTCTTTCCTTATTTTCCTTTCTTATGATCCTTGTAGATTCTAGTTGTTCTAGTGATATTGTTATTAATTCTTGTCTTATCTTCCTTAGTTTTTGTGATGTAACATGAGTACATTTCTAGTTATGGATTCTTGGATGTTGTAGTTAGTATAGTATGCTTGACAGCGTTCTACCGCCGATACCGCAGTGTAGGATGGGCGTGGCCCACGTATTCGTACCCGTATATCCGGGTGCGGGTCGTGACACATTTTTAGTGGTGGCCCATGCAGGTCAGTCTTTGCAGTTAATGCGAAGTCGTGGTAGTACTTGAGCTTATCTGTACTACTGCGATCCTGCCCTAGGATTAAGGTTGAGTCATGGAATATTTTAGGATTTTGGTACTCAGTCACATATTAGGAACTCTTGGTAGATTCCAGAGATGATCCCTGTAAATCTTATTTCGAACTTTATGAAACTTTTTCCATTTGTTCCTGTCCGTCCTGATTTCTGAAATATCTGTCCGTATCAAACTTTATTCCTTCTTGGGATGAGTTTGTGGACCCAAGAGGGAAGGTATAAGTTAAACTTGTATATCATCTAGGTTGGGGAGAGAATATGATTTACCAACCTCGTATTATGGTCGAGGTTTGTTTTATATTACATTCCACCATTTTCTATCTTGACCTAGGTAGTACCCTCGGAACTTTTCCCGAGATTTTCCTCTTAACCCTATCTCGGAAGTTGTTTCCGTTGTTTCTATTAACTTACCCTTGACTTGTTGTTGAATTTTAAATCTTAATATTCGTTGTTGACCTTTGATTTTGTTTTGGATAATTCTTTTAGGAATTGAGTTAAGATATCCTGATAAACATATTTTGGACGAGAACGATGAGAACAGTAAGTGTCTACTTTATTTATGGAGTTTAGAATTCATCGCAGTCATATTAGCTAGCCTGACAAGGACATGGAGCCTGATTTTGGATATACTATCCTAGTTATGGCATTTAGATTCTCTTGCAGCCATATCGGATGGCGTGGTAAGGAATCTTGATGACATGATCATAGGGTGTATACCTTAGTTATGGACTCTATCGTTTATTGCAGCTATGTTTACTGGCGTGGCGTAAATTCTGGCAACATGATTTTGGATAGACGTGTATGGTTATCAGGTCGTATCTTAAATTGATTCACTTCTTTTTGACCAAACGATGAGGACAATTCATACCCTTATTTCTCGACTTATCATTCATTTCTTTTCTCATC
Organism: Iris pallida; assembly: GCA_029216955.1. Classification (NCBI taxonomy): domain Eukaryota; kingdom Viridiplantae; phylum Streptophyta; class Magnoliopsida; order Asparagales; family Iridaceae; genus Iris; species Iris pallida. The sequence goes on along the minus strand of JANAVB010033817.1, from coordinate 13,337,644 downwards.
GTATGATGATTTCCTCATCTTGCCATCATTTTCTTTGACTTGTTTAGCTATGTCTTGATTTCACCGATCACCTATCTTATATCTACATCTGTCATCTACACTTAAAAACTCTGAAAATTTCGAAATGTTTATATCTCAATTGTTTGAAAATATTTTACGGATTTGGCCAAGTTAAATTCAGGAACCTATATTATTTGGCGTGGCAGCTGTGCACTGCAGCCATCCGTCGCATTATGGAACAAGGAAGTTAATCGCAGCCAGATGCACACTAGCGCGATAGTAACTTCATGTGACATAATTACGGAGGTATATGGTTTTTGAGTTTTACTTCGACTACGTCCTATGTATTTCGTTTGGCCTCGTACTATTCTTAGAAATATTTCGATAATCTTTCCTGTCTTGCTTGACCCTTACCTTGTCTGAATATTAATATGGATTGCTAGACCCAGTCTTAGGTCCTTGTTACCTTCTATTTTTGATGATTGGATAGCCAGACCTTGTTATCAGACTTTGTAGTGTAACTGTAATATGTTAATGTGTGATTGTGATGAGTATATTTCCTTGGGGATTTATTGGGTTAAGCTTATAGGACAGATATGAGTGACAGATTAGAGTGGACTTAGAAAACCATTAAGGATGATTAGTTTGATAGTATAGATTGATTTTAAGGTATCTAAGAAGGAGTAATGAAATATTATATTTAGTGACTACGGATTTAGGACTAGAATCTTGTGCTTAGATTTGAGGGTTTATATTCAGGAGTTCTTGAGTAAAAGAGAGAAGGCTCAATACCCAGAATAGGTTTTGAATGTACAATTTCATGGAGCTTGTGATTAGTAGGATAAAGATACTTAGGACGGGATAAGGAAACAAACAAATTGCTTTTGGAGATTGGAATTTTGGTTGATGGCCAATCATTGTGATATATATATACGTATCTCGAGGATGACCTATATTTTAGAGTATATGTAAAGGTTCTTATTGATATGAAGATTCTAAGGGGTAAAATGACATAGTTTTTATGGAAAAAGCTTGAAGAACCTGAACCAAAATATCTGTAGAGAGAAACAACGTAGATGATCACAGGGGTAGCAGATTTAGAACTGTAGCCATAGCAGTTGCATGTTTTAGCTTGACCTATGGGATGATTTTAATTTCGAGGACGAAATTTTTATAAGGTGGGTAGAATTGTAAGCCCCTGAATTTAGGGCTTATTTTTTTCAATTTTATAATTCAATTATTTTGAATAGATATTATTATTTGATTTAATGCTCTTTACCGTGCCTTTGACTTCTGGAGCGTCAGGGATGTCAGTCTCTGGAATCCTTCTTCTTGAAGTTTGAAGTAGACGAGATTACCTCCATGTCGATATATCATGTCCCATCCAAACTTGCTCTCTTGTACTCTTTTTGTATCGCGCAAGTTCGGGTCAATTTAGACCATTTAATTATTAATTGATTTCCCACTCTTTTCCTTGATCCTCATAAGCACGTTATCGTGGCTTTTAATTTAGGAGCACCAGACTAGTCTTTTTCTTGAAACCAACTTGTCATGCCTGATCTACTCGAGACGCTCTTCACCCCTGACCTTCGTGTCCCACTCAGACACTCCATTTTGTGCTCTATTTCCTTCGCACAACTTTCGGTTCAATTTAGGCTAATTAATTATCTACCGTAAAACCTGATTTAATTTTCAATTTAATTTCGGGACCGGACATCGACCCAACCTAGTCGACCCAAAATATGGACATGGCCCACGTGAAGTCTACTACCCGTCTGCCACTTGTGTCCCATTTATTTGAGCCCCCGCATGCTACTTATTTACCCATGATTATAAATACCTAAATTAATTTAATTGTTGTACCTAGTCCATTTTGGCCCAGCCCGGCTCCACTGAACCCAAACCCAGCTCCATGTTGCCCTCCATCATGACTGTCCATACCCCCACTGTTATTTTTCCCTACCCTAAATAACTTTTTTTTATTAATATCTAATTCTCTCATTTGTATATATATACGTATATATACATATAGTATATACATATACGTATATGTATTATACTCTCACTCTCTCTCTCTCTACATCTAAATCCCCTCACAACCAATTCCCTCCCCCATGTGTGGCCGACCTACCTCTCCCACTCTCTCTCTCCATTTTCTCTCTCTTCCAAGTAATATCTTTCATCCTCTCTCTTTCTATATAATGTACACTCACACACATATATTAATCCCCACTCTCTCTCCTTAGTCACCACAACACACCCAACCCCCCATCACTGTCAGCCGAACAACTCTCCCCCCTCTCTTTCTATAATATCAAAAATTCTCTCCCTCTCTATCTCATTAATATCTCTCTCTCTTATTATATTATGTATACTCACACCTACATATCTCTCTCTCTCACTATTTCCTCTCCATTCTTCACACAGCAGCAGCTCTACCCCATAACGAGCCCATGGCCGACCACCCCATGGCTGGCCGAGCTCACTCTCCTCCTCCTCCCGACTTCACCTCCTCCTCCTCCTCCCTAGCTCAAACCGACGCACCACCACCTACATCACCATCACTCAAGCCGCCACCACCACTCCCGTGCGCCACCGCCGGGCACCCCGCCACCGCAGGGCCGCCGCCGTGCCAGGCTAGCACCGCTGCCGTCGCGTGCACGTGCGCCTGCACGCAGCAGCAGCCGCAGCGCAGCCTCGCAGCAGCAGCAAGCACACGGTCGCGCGCGCTGTCGCCGCCACCGGCGCCACCACGGTTGCCGCCGTCGCCGACGAGCCTCCCCACTCGGCCGGGCGTACCCCCAGGCAGGACCCCATAGCCACTGTCTTCCTTCCCGACGCGATACATAGGCGATTCATGCATTTTGCACGGAATCCCGTCGACGCGCGCGCGTTTCGAATATCAGAATTCGCGTCTCGGGGCAGCGACTTCGTACAGATGTTTTAGACAATCCGATCGTTGGATCGGCGATTTCTTTACTCCGTCTCAATCTTGGTATATCCACCTTCACTTCTCTCAAATTTTACCCGTTAATTTCGTCGTTTGATACATCAAAACCGGCCACCAAGTTGACGTTTTAATTGAACTATTTTTGGACAGTTTCGTGACGCCAACTTCGCGGGTTCGTATTTTCGTCGTCGCAGCTCCGTTTTATGCGCCACCAGTTCCGGTGCACAGATGGTATAACCCTCTTTCTTAACCCTTACGATTTCATTTCAATTTGAGCTTGTTAGGTCAGTCGAATTCGACGCCAAAGTTGGTCGTTCGAATTCTTAGTGTTGCACTTGTTAAATTCTATTTTTGAACCCGGGACTCCGGATTCAATTTTTGACACCACCAGTAGACTCGTGGTGTCGTTCTGGCATGTTTTCATATAAAGCTTGCTGGATTTGGAGAATGTGGGCCCTGGCACGCATTTCGGTGCAAAGCGGATCCCACTTTCTGGGTCAACGGGTCACTTTGAGATCGACTCATCGGAATCCAATTCCGGATATACCGTTGAGTTCGTATCGTCATTCTGGACTCGTTGACATATAATTTGCTGAGTTTTGAGGACATTGGCTCCGGCACGCTTTTCCGTGCAAATCGGATTTTATTGTCCCGATCAACGGACCAATATGAGATCGGGTCAACGGAATCCAATTCTGGATATACCGTTGGGTTCGCATCGTCATTCTGGATTCGTGGACATATAATTTGTTAGATTTTGTGCACTTTTATTTCGGCATATTTTTCGGTGCAAAGTGTGTCCAACGGCGGACATCATTTTGGCCCGAAATTACCTTTTTGCCCCTGTGTCCAAATTGGACTTTTAGACAGCCTATCTTAGCTGATTTGACCATTCTGACCATGTTGGTGATATTTACTTTATCATCCGACAACATCTGTAGGTTTTTACCCTATTATTATAATCATTCTCCTTTGTGGTATTTGAGATCCATCGATTCCAGTTATTTCACAACCACTGAAATTGAATGTGTTGATCCTGTAGATGTTTGTAGAGACTAGCTTTGACACAGTTTGACCATGGTTGACTACTTTGACTGAACGTCGAAGTAGAGTCAACATTTGACCTAGGTTAGACTAGTTTTGACCTTGGTTGACCACAGTTGACTATTTTTGACAAAAGTCAACCGGAAGTCAACCGTAGCCTAAGATTGACCAGAACTTGACCGAAGTTGACCAGTTGACCCAAAGTCAACTGTTAGTCAACGTTAGTCAAGTTTGACCTAGAATTGACCTAGAATTGAGCAGTTGACCAAAAGTCAACTATAAGTCGACAATTGACTTAGATTGACCTAGTTTGATTTGCTTTGACTTGTCTTGACCTAGTTTGACTTAGTATGACTTGATTTTACTTCCAAACCCTTATATTGATACAGTATTCCACCTATAGGTCCTCGAGGCACTGTTCTTGGACCAGTTGACATATTCCACCAGATCACAGGCGAGTACATTCTCTGATAATATTTCTGTTTTATGATATCGTCTATGTTTCTTGTATTTAGTGTAGATATCCTTGTTCTCTTGACACATTGTTCACACGGATTGGTATTTCTCTGGATCCCGCCATGAGATGTTATTCCTCGTTTTCCTTGGTATATCTTGTGCAAGTCTTTCTTGTTCCTTGTGCACTGTATAGACACGATTCCTGCGAAGGCTAGCTACCCTCTCGGAGAATCGCATGTCAAGATGTGTCATGGTTGGATCCACTATACTAGTCGGGGACGGAGAGTATTAGTGTAGATGTGTGGTCATTATCCGTCTTGTTTATTCTTGTAGACCTTGAATGCTACCAATCCTACACTCCACGTAGGATTGGCTGATCAGTAGACCTTGTGCAGACCCAAGTCGGCCACATGTTGAACTAGTACTCACACACTTAGACAGATAATTCTTGATTCTTGTACATGCCATGATTAGTTTTACTTGCCTTGTTCTAGCTCTAGATTTACAGCTTACCTTGCCATGATACTCACATGTACATTTTATAATTTCTTGTATATTCTCTCTATTTACTGCTACATGTTCAATATCGTCTAATTAGAACTGTTATTTGAGATTTGTGCTTGTTCCATCCTGACTGGATATGTTGACAAAATTTTAGGAGTAGTTGTGCCCTCGGTATTGGACTTCATGATGTTGCTAGCTGAGGTGGATCTCACTATTCTTCTATGTGAGTTGCCTGGTAGTTATCCTTAGTTAGTCTTGTTGTTCTTTCCTTATTTTTCTTTCTTATGATCCTTGTAGATTCTAGTTGTTCTAGTGATATTGTTATTAATTCTTGTCTTATCTTCCTTAGTTTTCGTGATGTGATATGAGTACATTTCTAGTTATGGATTCTTGGATGTTGTAGTTAGTATAGTATGCTTGACAGCGTTCTACCGCCGAGACCGCGGCGTAGACTGGGCGTGGCCCACGTATTCGTACCCGTATATCCGGGTGCGGGTCGTGATAGGTCTGTAAATACTACGACTAAAACAGATAAATGTACCTGTACAGTATATACACTCCGAATGGAGGTGACATAGCAATACAGTCTCAATCACAAAATATAAAACTAAGATAGATAGCATGGATAGGAAATATGATAGATAAAGCAGGAAATGCGTCCAAGATCCACAAGTCAGAGCTAAACACAAACATCCAGAGTCTCAGAATATATATATATATATAATAGATACTACAAACTGAAATGTACTAGCTGGCTCGCAGGCCAGGCAAACCTAACTAAACTATGCTACTCAGGGTGAGCAAAGTCTAGTGGCTGTACCAACAAGCCACGGTCTAAGTCTAATCCATCAGACTCAACCCCATAGTAGGTCGGACAATCAGCCTCTGAATCATCTATAAAATTTGTCAACGGTATTCTGTCAGAAAAATGAGCAAGTACAAACACCAACAGCAGTTCCATATGAATTGAGAAATACTATAAGAGACAACAATAATAAAATACAAGATAAAGATATAGGCGACTTGGGAACCATTTGAAAGCCGAGTTACAACCCTTGAACCAAACAAGGACCGGAGTTGTAACCCTTCTTTCAAACAGGACTTAGTCTTAAATCATGGCACAGTATATAAGCAGGTAGAGCATGTGAGTAATGGAATCATAGCATGGTGAGAAGTACAGAAAGTAAAGCTGAACTGGAATATAAGATACGCTAATAAATATAAAAGGTGATTCGAACTATTAGAGCGATATGTGATCGGCTAGGGAGTCAAGAGAGGGTTATCCACTTGGCCCGGCAATCCGCGGTGTCCTCAACGGAGAGTCATGCCGTCCAACCTGGATAGCTGGTAATGGGGTATCTGCTACACCCTACGTGAGGTGAGGGTGGCGCTAGCAAAATATAGTTACATGGAGGCTTTGATCACATAACCCCTAATAATTCCTCCATCCCCGAATAGTATCACGGATCCGGACATGGCACGTCATGACATAGGGTTCGAGAGCAGGGGGCCAGCCCACTCCCAAATCAATGTCTATATAAGTATAAAAAGACAGAAATATCACATACTCATATACCAAGGGAGTCCAGGAATAACATCTCATGACAGGATCCGACGTATACTAGTCCGTGAACTGTCGTGTCAGGAATCATGTAAAACACTACAACTGAATCGGATATAGTAGATATCAAGAGAATGAAAACTATCAGTGAATATACTCGCCTGTGGTCCTGAGCTGATAGGGTGAACAGACGCTCAGAGTAATCACAGACCTAAAATAAGATACTATGAGTCAAACAGGGCTAAATACTGAAAAAAGGAAACTAATATAAGTCATGAATGCAAGTCTAAGTCAAAACTAGGTCAATCTAGGTCAAACTGGGTCATACTAGGTCACTGGAAGTCAATCCAAGTCAAACTAGGTCAAACGGGGTCAAAGGTTGACTTACAGTTGACTTTTGGTCAAAAAGTCAACTCGGGTCAACTCTGGTCAACTCTAGGTCAACCCTAGGTCAAACTAGTCTAATGTTGACCAACTGTTAACTTTCAGTCAACTGGTCAACTCTGGTTTGGTTTCGGTCAAATCTAGTCGCTTAAAGACTAAGTTTGACTCTCGGTTGACTTTTGTTGACTTTTAGTCAAAATGGTCAACCGAAGTCAAAACTAGTCTAGGAGCACTATATTTGATCGTTACCAACCAAAGGAACCAAGTTCTAACCCTATCTTAGACTCCAAACTCAAATACCCTATTTTCTAGACAAAACCTATATTACCCTTACCATGTATCATGTACCACTCCTCACATCACTCTAGCACTCACATGTAACTCATGTTACCACACTCACATAGGCTCTCCTATAGGCTTTCCTACTAGTTTACACATAGGCTAAACTATAGGTTACTAGCTACACTCATATAGCTCTCTCTCTCACACACACACACAAACCCACAAACACACACACACACACAAACTCATATGTGGACTAATATGTGGTGTTGGTGGACTGAAACTGGGGGTGTTACAGGGCTGAAATATGGGGGTTGTAGGACTGTCATATGGAGTGGTGTTAAGGATGTATCAAGGGGCTGATTTTGTGGCATGTACCATGGCTGGTATGTGGTGTTTTCTGGACTGAAATGGCAGTCCAAGGGACAGCCATGTAAAGTGGTTTACATGGACTGAAATGGAGTGGGTTTAGGACAGCTACTAGAGCTATTTGCAGGATGGTTTTGGGGCTAATACTGGACAACAATATTGGGCAAAACTGGACCGTGGGGAC